>CAMQQG010000223.1:0-35937 GCA_947034895.1 Rhytidiadelphus loreus | reverse complement strand
GAACTGGTGAACTGGTGAACTGGTGAACTGGCTGACTGAGGGTAAAACTCGCAGATGTCAACTCGAAGCTGACATCGAACCGTATCGCCTCTCACACCCTGTTTCCTACTCCCTGCCGCTGACAAAAAAGGGCCCCCATCTCTGGGGGCCAATCTGCCTTGGTTCTCTCCTTGGGGAGAGTTAGTGTTGCCCTGTCATCGGGGGCAAACCTGTCGCTGATCGAAAACAAACCGATCTCGCTGACCAAGGAACGCAGCCCGTCCCAAAACGGACTGCGCTTTTCGTAAATTATTTTCACTTTCGACCATCATTTTCCGGCCAAAATTGCTTGTCAAGCCCCCGCTGCCCGTAACTCTTTCAAAGCAAGCCAGATAGCGATGAGCCACTCACCCCGCACCACCCTCTACAATAGAAGTAGAGACCATGGCGTACATCGCGCTTAAACTCTGCGCACTCCGCGTTCGTCGTTCGCCAATCACTTCCCTAACCCCTTTCGCTTGAATATCATACCCATAACTCTTTTAGAATCAATTGAGTGAAGGCGAGCACCACCCGTAACCCCATCATTGCAAAGCACTTAGCCCCAGAAAGTGAAAGCAGGGGGGAGGGGGGTGGCCCTGGTTTACGCTTCGATCGGCTACTTGTTTCTTGCTACTCCCACCACCCGGACCTCCGGCAACTGTTGGTTCCAGTTGTCATGAATGTCCTCAAAGATCAGCCGGAAGTCCGCTTCACCGCCCGGCTTCAGCGGCGCAGCGCTCACCGGCTCTGTGTCGATATACGGCTCCCGCATCCGAATCAGCGCCAGGGGAACCGTCTCCACCTGCGGCGGCATCGCCTGATCATTGGCAAACAGCACCTGAACAGTGACGCCGGCCACAGTCTCCGGCCCGGTATTGGCAATATGGCCATCCAGATACGTCGATTTCCCGCCCGAAAGGCTGGTCGACTCACTCATCGCCACGTTGCTGATCACCAGGCTCGACGCCCCAGCCGCCAGCGGCAAAACAGCATTCGGCGAAGGCGCAGCTTCGTGATGCAGACCACGGAAGATCAGCACCGCCGCAAAAACCAGCACAGCCCCGGCAGCAATCGCCATGGTCTGCGCGGAAAGGCCACTCTCTTTCTTCGGTTCAGTAAACATCAGAGCTTCCTTTTAAAGGAGATTCTAGCTGCCCGCAATCGTCATACCGTCAATCCGCACCGTCGGCACGGCACCCGAACTGCGGAACTCCAGGTCATTGCCAATCGCCGACACATTGCGGAACATGTCCTTCAGGTTGCCGGCAATCGTAATCTCTTCCACCGGATACGCAAGCTCGCCGCCGTCGATCCACAACCCGCTCGCGCCCACGGAGTAATCGCCTGTTACAAGGTTCACGCCAAAGCCCATCGTCTGCAGCACATACAGGCCCTGCGGAACGCCACCGATGATCTGCTCCGGTGTCTCCGCGCCCGGCTCCAGATAATAGTTGCCGCCACCAATACCCGGTGCCCCAGCCAGACCTCGGCTCGCCTTGCCAGTCGATTCCATCCCGAGCTTGCGCGCCGTATATGTATTCAGCATCAGACTTTTCAAAACACCGCGCTCGATCACCACCGTGCGCCGCGTCGGCAAGCCATCGCCATCAAACGGCGACGTGCCAAAGCCGCCCACGCGCACCGGGCTGCCATCCGCCAGCGCGTGGTCAAAGACCATCGTGCCATCGTCGATCATGGTGATGTTCTCGCCCGCCACCTGCTCGCCCAGCTTGCCCGAGAACAGCGAAGCATTGCGATAGATGGAGTCGCCATCGGCGGCCGCGATCAGATTGCCCATCAGCCCGCGTGCAATCTCCGGCGCAAACACCACCGGACACTGCTGAGTCGGCACCTTGCGTGCGCCCAGCCGCCGCAACGCGCGCCGCGCAGCCTCACGGCCCACCTCTTCCGGGCTCGCCAGCAGCTGCGCTGTACGCGAAGAGCTGAACCAGTAGTCGCGCTGCATCGCGCCGCTCGCGTCCTGCGCAATCGGCGTCACCGAGAAGCCGCAGTAGCTGCGCCGATACTCGCCTATGAACCCGCGCGAGTTCACCATCACGCGGTGCGAGCTGCTCGCATCGAAATCAGCACCGCTGGTGTTCTGAATCCGAGCATCGAAACCCAGCGCCGCGGCCTCGCAACGCCGCGCCATCTCGATGCGCTCTGCTGGAGCAATCGCATCGACATCATCGAAATACAGCGCCAATGCGTCGGCATCATTTTTGCGAAACGCTTCGCGCTCCGGCAGCCCGGCAAACGGATCGGCACTCGTGATCTTCGCCAGCTCTACCGCGCCGCTGACCAGCCGCGCAATGCCCTCTTCACTCAAGTCTGAAGTCGATGTGTTGGCCGTCTTTTGCCCATCGGCATCGGCGAAGAACACACGCAATCCCAGAGCTCGCGAGCCAGATTCGGTCAGCTGCTCCACTTGACCAAGCCGCACATTCACGCCGAACTCTTCAGCCTCATACGCTACGGCTTCAGCATCCGTCGCGCCCAGCCGCAGCGCGCGCTGCATCGCATCTTCCGCCATCTGGCGAAGGTTGGTCGTCGTGCTCGCAATCGCTTGGCCCAAAGATCAGCTCCTAGTGCACCGGCGAGCCGGAGATGCGCGGCGTGCGGCCATCGGTCGCTTCAAGAAAGCGTGCTCCGGAGACGCAATACTCACTGTCCGCCTTCAACTTGTGCTCCACATGCGACACAGCGCCCGGCGCATGGCGGCGATGCAGCTTCAGCGCGCCATGGCAGTCCTTGCAGCGGAATTCGGTGTCGCCGTCGTTTAGCGCCTCAGCCAGCGTCTTCACCTTCCAGAACGGCTCATAGCCGCCGCTGGCGCGCACACGCCGCCGCTTCACCTCGCACTCGTAGAGCTTTTCGGGTGCTACCGCGACCTTGGTTGCCATTGTCTCTATCTGCTTTCCTGTTGCCGTTGAGTTACTGAAACTTTGCGACCTTAGCGGCCCGTGCCGCCGACCGTCATGCGGTCCAGCTTGATCGTCGGCATGCCCACACCAACGGGAACGCTCTGCCCGGCCTTGCCGCAGGTACCAATGCCTTCATCCAGGGCGAGATCGTTTCCAACCATAGACACATACTTCAGCGCCTCCGGCCCATTGCCGATCAGCGTCGCGCCCTTCACCGGCGCCGTCACAACGCCGTCTTCGATCAGATATGCCTCGCTGGCGGAGAACACAAACTTGCCGTTGGTGATGTCTACCTGGCCGCCGCCGAAGTTTACGGCGTACAGCCCGCGCTTCACGCTCTTGATGATGTCTGCGGGAACGTCCTCGCCATTGAGCATGTAGGTGTTCGTCATGCGCGGCATCGGAATCGCCTGATAGCTCTCGCGGCGGCCGCTGCCCGTGTTCGGCATGTTCATCAGCCGCGAGCTCAGCTTGTCAGAGAGATAGCCGCGCAGAATGCCGTTCTCGATCAGCACGGTCTCCTGCGTCGGATTGCCCTCGTCATCCACATTCAGCGAGCCACGCCTGCCCGGCATGCGGCCATTGTCCACAACCGTTACCTTGCTGGACGCAACCTGCTGCCCAATCAGCCCGGCAAAGGCCGAGGTCTTTTTGCGGTTGAAGTCGGCCTCCAACCCATGGCCGACAGCCTCATGCAGCAGCACGCCCGGCCAACCGGGCCCCAGCACGACCTCCATCTCACCGGCAGGCGCTGCTACAGCACCGAGTTGCAGGATCGCCGTCCGCGCGGCCTCGCAGGCAAAGTGCTCCGGGGACTTATCGGCGGTAAAGAAGTCCAACGTCACGCGTCCGCCGCCACCACTTGTGCCGCGCGCGGTGTTGGTCGCGTCCTTCGCGATGACCGACACATTCAGCCGCGCCAACGGCTGCGTGTCGCTGGCAAAGGTCCCATCGGAAGCAGCAATCAAAATGCGGCGCAACTCGTCGTTGATGCCCGCGCGCACCTGCGTAATGCGCGGGTCGAAGTCGCGCGCGGCCTTGTTCGCCCGCTCGATCAGCCTGAGCTTCTCGGCGATCTCCGCATCTGCCGTGACGCCCGCAACCGGATACAGTGAAGGCGTAGCCTTGGCCTCGGTGAATCCCTGCACGCGCTCCGTCTGTGGCCCATTGGCGATCAGCGCAGCCGTCCGCGCGGCCTTCAACAGACGCTCCGCGCTCAGATCATCGGTGTACGCAAAGCCGGTGCGCTCGCCGGAGAGAACGCGAATCCCGCAGCCCACGCTGATGCCCTGCGCCGCGGTCTTGACGATGCCCTCATCCATGCCCAACGACGTGGATGTAACGGCCTCAAAGTAGAGGTCGGCAAACTCACCGCCGGCGGAAAGCGCCTCGCCAAGGCACCGCTCCAGCAGCCGCTCGGTCAGGCCGAGGTGGGAGAAGAAATATCGCTTGTGATCGAGCGTTTCCAGGGAAGGAAGATTCGGAGCAGCGGCCATTTCCTTGATTGTAGTCTTATCTGGAACCGCCTGTAGCCTCACCGGCCCTGCGAAGGGTCCGCGCTGGCCGCAGCATCCATATCCAGAAAGACACCTGGCGCGCCCGGCGCGTAACAGTTTCCATCGGCCGCATACGTTGCGCCACAGGCCTTGGTGATCGACCTGCGCCGCGGCGACTGCGCGTACTGCCACGCCGCAAGGTCCAGTGTGCCGCTGGCAGCCAGCGATTTGGCGGCAAGCGTGCATCCCGGCGCGGGCGGACAGGCATCCTGCGCGGCGAACATGGCGATGCTGTGCAGCCTGCCTGCCTTCACCTGCGCGCGTACATCGTCGATCGTGGTGATCGTCTTGCCGGGCCCATCGGGGACAGGCTGCCCGCTCGCGTACAGCCCCGGCCGAAAGCCGCTGGCCGCCACGGACTCCGTCCACGCCAGCAGGTACGCCGCCTGCTCCTCGAGCAAGCGTCCACCTTCCTCCTGGTCGAGGAAGAGGATGGTGCTGCCTGAAAATCCTTCAGTGCGCGCCGCGGCAATGGCCGCCTGCGCATCTTGCCGGGCCAGGGCGGCCGGCATCGTTCCCTTCTTCTGCGCCTGCAGTATTTCGGCGTCGAGCCGTCCGTTGGCCAGCAGCAGAAATCCCCAACCCTGCGCGCGCAGTGTGGCCCGCTTGCCCCGCCAACTGTTCGCGTCTTCGCCAGGAGGATTGGTCAGCCAGTACCCCGTGAAGGCAAACGCCGAACGCATGGAGGCCATCATCGCGTCGCCCGGATAGTCATTCCGATCGAACCCGCGATAGATACCCTGGGCTGACCGTGCAGGTGCAGGAACGCCTGCGCCGGCTGCCTGAACCGGCCCTGGCGGCGCGGCGCGCGAGCAGCCCGGTAAGGCCGCGAGAACCATGAAGCCCATAACGGTAAGGATGCGCATACGTCTCCTCTTCTGTTGCCAGACTAAGCCTAGCGTAACGGCGACTCTGCATTACAATTTTGCCCATGCCCCTCTTCGGTTCCTCCCCAAACCAGGCCCCTGAACCCGCCAGCCAAGACCTCCGCTACCCCGTGGGCAAGTTCGTGCCGCCCGCCGTCATCACGCCGGAGTTGCGCAGGCAGGCTGTCATCACACTCTCCGACATGCCATCCCAGCTGCGCGAAGCAGTGCGTCGGCTGGACACCGAACAGATGAATACGCCGTATCGCGAAGGCGGCTGGACGCTCCGCCAGGTGGTGCATCATCTTGCCGACTCCCACGCGACGGCCTTCCACCGCGTGCGCCGCGCGCTTACGGAGGACTGGCCGATCGTCCCCGGCTACGATGAGAAGGCCTTCGCTTTGCTGCCCGATGTCGCCGCGCCTGCCGAGTGGTCGCTGCAGATGATTGAAAGCGTGCACGCGCGCTGGGTCATGATGCTGCAGGCGCTTGAAGAGGCCCAGTGGCAGCGCGGATTCGCGCATGCTGAGCGCGGCCGCTCTACCATCGAGTCTTCGACGCTGCTCTATGCCTGGCACGCGCGCCACCACGTCGCGCACATCACGCACCTGCGCGCCAGGCAGGGCTGGTAGTCGCCCCGGCTCTCTCCTCCATGACCCCGCCCCGAGCCATCTCCGCGGAGCCACCACAGGACGCAGCCACCATCGCCACGGCGATCGAGTCCTTCGTCCAGGCGCACGCAGATGCCGTGGTTCTGGAAGACGGCAAGGTCATCTTCGACCTGCGCGAGGCAAAGTACAGCCTGAGCACCGGGCACGACCGCTGCACGCTGCACTTATGGAGCGGCGAGCGCAACATGGTGCGCCGCGTGGCCTCCGCAATCCCACGCGCGGGCACACTGCGGTTGGCCGCGCATCGGTTCGGCCAGACGCAGCCGCATCTGCTGGAGCTGCTGCCCTCTCGCGAACGCCGCGCGCCCAGCTCGCTGGCCCACGCCCGCACGGCCTATCTGCGTGTGCTCGAGCGCGCGCTGCTGCGCACCTTCCCTGACTGGAAGCCCGACGCCTTCCGCACCGCGATGGACCTGGAGAAGAGCTTCGGTCCGGCCTACGCGCGCGGCTCGCTGGTGCGCGGCAAGCAGGCGTGGGCGGTGACTGGCGTCAATGAGCAGGAGACGGCGGCCACCATTGACGGCATTCTCACGCTGAGCATCCTGTGGCTGCAAACGTGTCGCGACCAGGCCGCAGGGCGCAGTCTCTACACGGGGCTGAAAGTGATCGTGCCGCGCGGGCAGGCCACGCTCACGCGCTCTCGCATGGCGTGGCTCAACGCGGACTCCGCGCAGTGGGAGCTGTGGGAGCTCGACCAGAGCAGTGAGGAGATGACGCAGCTCGACCCCGCCGACCATGGCAATCTGCGCACGCGGCTGGTACACCATCCCGATGAGCGCGGCGCGGCTGAACGATTCTCCGTGGCTATCGAACAGGTGATGCATCTGGTCCCCACAGGCGAGCACCACCGCGTGGACCAGCGGCTGCGCAGCTCTGCCGAACTCGTCTTCTCGCTGCACGGCATGGACTTCGCCCGCGCCCGCATTGGCGTAGAGGCCAACAGCTTCGCGCGCAGACTGGAGATCACCGTGGGCACCGCGAACACGCCGCTCACCGGGGCGAACCGCGACGAGCTTGCTGCCATGGTTGCCGAGCTGTTCGCACGGCGGCGGCCGTTTGAAATACAAGCCGACTATGCACGGCGCGGCCAGCGGCCTTCGCGACGCATCGGTGAGCCCTCCGCGCGCGCGGCCCATGCGCGCCTGCAGGTGGGATCGGCGGCTGCACCTTTACGCGGCACGCAGCAGCAGGATCCGCTGTATCGCGCTGCGCCGGAGCGCTGGCTGGAATCCGTACTGCGGCGCGACCTCGCACCCCTGACGCGAAGCCTGGCCCTCGACATCGGGGCCGATGCGCCGCGTAAGGTTGGTTCGTTTGCCAACGATCCTGATCCGGACACCATCGGCAACCGCGCCGACCCGCCGCCAGATGCAGCTGCCCATGGGTCAAGAGAAGCCAGTCGCGTGCTGCCACGGTTAGACCCCGCGCATGTCTACGCGCAGGTACCTGCCATCGCCGGAGCGAGCGACCGCGGTCTGCTGGACCTGCTCGGCGTCACGGCGGACGGGCGGCTGGCGGTGATTGAGCTGAAGGCCGACGACGACCTGCACTTTGCGCTGCAGGGGCTGGATTACTGGATACGCGTGCGGCACCATCACAGCCAAACGGCCGATGAGCGCAGCGGTCTCGGCGAGTTCCAACGCCACGGCTACTTCAGCGGCATGCAGCTCTCGCCGCTGCCGCCGCGGCTCTACCTGGTAGCGCCCGCGCTGCACATTCACCCGGCGGTGGAGACTGTGCTGCGCTATCTTTCGCCGCGCGTGGAGTGGCATCTGCTGGCGCTCGACGAACGCTGGCGCTCGCAGGTTCGCGTCGTTTGGCGCAAGCAGGGCGGTCGCTGAACAGGGGCCGCCTAAGGGTGCCGTCTGCTTCAGCCCCAGCTTGCCGGGGCGGCTTCTAGCTCGGCGTCGTGTTCTTCGATGGGTTTTGCTTCGAGGGTCTGCGCGCGCTGGGTGAAGAAAGCTTCCACCTTGTCCATCACCTGCGCGCCGCGTTTGGACTCGAAGATCTCGCGGCGCAGCGTGGCACCGCCGGGAACGCCATGCGTGAACCAGCTGGCGAACTGCTTCATGCGGCCGATGGCGTCGCGCTGGGCGCTTTCGTGGTTTCGCTTGAGACGTTTGGAAAGGTCGTCATCAGCCGGCCCGACGATCTCTGGATGCTCAGCGACCTCGGCCAACAGCCGCTCGAAGTAGTCGCGGATCATACGGTAGCGGTCCATGTCCGTCGGCTTGGTGTAGCTGCCGGTCGCTGTGTACTGGGCGATCTGGCGGAAGATCCAGGGGTTCGCGGGCGCGGCGCGGCCGATCATCACGGCGTCGCAGCGGGTGGCCTCGACCATCGCGGCGGCGTCTTCGGGGGTGCGAATGTCACCGTTGCCGATGACGGGGATGCGGACGGCGTCCTTAACGGCGGCGATCCACTCCCAGCGGGCGTCGCCGGCGTAGCCCTGCTCGCGGGTGCGGGCGTGGAGGGCGACGGCCTGCAGGCCGCAGTCTTCGGCCATCTTCGCGAGCTCGACGCAGACGATGTTGCTGTCGTTCCAGCCCATGCGGAACTTGACGGTGAAGGGGATAGAGACGGACCTGCGGACGGCCTCAAAGATGGTCTGGATGCGGGGCAGATCGCGCAGCAGGCCGCTGCCGCCGTTGCAGGCGACGACGCGCTTGGCCGGGCAGCCGAGGTTGAGGTCGACGAGGTCGAAGCCGGCGTCCTGGCAGATGCGGGCGCTGTCGGCGAGTGTCTCCGGGTTCGAGCCGAAGATCTGCGCGGAGATCGGGTGCTCGTCTTCGTAGTAGGTGAGGTAGCGCTTGCGCTTGGTCTCGCGCATGCGGCTGAGGCCGTCGGCGGAGGTGAACTCGGTCATGATGAGGCCGCAGCCGGAGACCTCGTTGGAGGTCTCGACGTCCACGTCCACCGAGGCAGCAGGATTGCTGAACATGCTGGCGTTCTTGATGAAGCGGCGGAAGACGGTGTCAGTGACGCCGGCCATTGGCGCGAGAACAGTCGCAGGTGCGATGCGGACGTTGCCGATGTGCAGCTCCGCGGGGACGCGAGTGGTGACAGGCATCGCGCGGGCCTTCGTGATCGCCGAGTTGTCCCATTCTTTCTTCATGTAGACGTCCGTGGTGGCCATTGTTTTTCGCAAGAAGAAAGGCCCCCGCTCAGCGCGGAGGCCTCTCGTTTTATGAAGCGTGAGAGTTACTTCGCGGTCTTCGCTGCGAGCTCGGCCTTCTTGGCGTCCGTCGCGGCGAACTTGCGGCGGAAGCGGTCGATACGGCCGGCGGTGTCAACCAGCTTTTGCTTGCCGGTGAAGAAGGGGTGGCAGGCAGAGCAGATTTCGAGCACGATGGCGCCCTTGTGGGTGCTGCGCGTCTGGAAGGTGGTGCCGCAGGCGCACTTGACGGTGGTGTCTTCGTAAACGGGGTGAATTCCTGTCTTAGGCATGGTTGGTGCTTTCTAGCTCTCCTGCCGCAGTATGGTTTCGCTTGCCGAAGGGCCTGCCCCTGACATCGATGTTCCGGACACGCTGTGGCTTGGGCCCCGTCTCCCGGGGCTATAGGCGCTCTTATGAGTTTACCACTGGGGACGGGGAGGGGCCTCCCCCCTATGACTTTTCGGGGTAAAGTGCTGCTGCGCGGAGGGTTAGCTTCGGACTTACGTATAGTCCAACCCCCAAGCAATAATGCACTGTTATTGGTGCAGCCACTTTTAGAGGCGTTTTCTGGTTGATCAAGCGACGCGGAGCCAGCGCCGCATGTGGTCGAGGACAAAGGCCTCGCCGACGATACAGGCGAAGTAACCAGCTACCAAGAAAAAAGCAACGAGGGCACTGAAATGGTCAGGGTACGTCACCCTGCAATAATTGGCCGCAGCCGCAACCCCCATCACGCCAATGACAAAAGCAATAGATGCGGCTAGTACGCACAGGAAGAGACGACGCCATGGCGGGTAAAACAGAAGGACTCCGACAGCGCAGAAAAGAGCTACGGGAGCGGCAATGACGGCATAGGGCGCACGCACGAGGCAGGCACCTACGGTAAATAGAGTTGCAAGTGTGCAACTAACTCTCATGATGCCACTGCGATGACCATATCGAATGAATGCTAGGGCGGCTACGGTCCATAGGCAGACGCCAGTGAGCACCAAGTACATCCCAATCTGCATCGGCAGAGGCATAGAGACAGCACCCCCGTAAAAGTGTGTTCGGTGCCGGTTCATTTCATCGACGTAAGGGAGGACGACGAGCTCGGAATAGGGTTTCATTGCTATGAAAACTGACAACATGGCGGTCGGAACAGCGACGAGCCAGCGCCAGGTGAAGGCGAGGACGATGCGGGTGAAGGCGGACCAGAAAGCGAAGGCGGAGAGGCGGCGCTCGGCGAGGTCGCCGACGATCTCTTCGGCACGAGCTTTGGAGGTGATGCGGGCGAGGAGCCATTCTGCGGTGGTGAGCTTATCCATTATGTCCTCCTAGAAGTTGCAAGCCGTGGGCCATGCGCTGAAAGGCGCGTTGGGCGGCGGTGAGGCGGGAGCGGCCCTCCTCGGTGACCTGGTAGAAGCGTTTGGCGCGACCGCCGCGGACGGGCGTGGGGTCGCCGGTGGTGGAGACGATGAGGGTCTTTGCCTCCAGGCGTTCCAGAGTGGTGTAGAGCGCACCGGGGGAGACGGTGCGGGCCGCGTGGGTGGCGATCTCCTGGCGGATGCTAACGCCGTAGGCCGTCTCGCCGAGGCGGAGGATGGCGAGGAGGATGAGTTGCTCGAATTCGCCGAGGGGGTAGGTCACAGTCTTCATAATTACTACAATGTAGTAATTATTGAGAGCTGTCAAGTCACTCTGGCGGTCTGAGTATCGAGTCTGTGTCTTTCAGCGCGATCCCGGTGGTGTGCAGGCACTGGGCTTCGCGGAGATAGTGCGCGATGCGGTAGGCGCGGGCCCCAACTCTCAGGGCGTTAGGCGCTTCACTTAGTTTGTCACTGTCCGCCAGAACCAGAGGCCTGCTTTTGGAGAAGCGCCACGGCGGCTTTAGGGTTGATGACGTGGAGGCGTCCGTCCGGGCTGGGCTCGGCTGTCTTCTCCATGATGGCAATCGTCTCGGCGGGTGTGAGTGAGGGCTTCAGTGCGATCAACTTCGCTGCAAGATTCGCAACGTTGGGCGATGCCATGGACGTGCCAGACTCTCTTGCCTTCGCGCCGCCGGGCAGATAGCTGAGGACGCGATAACCGTCCGCGTCGAGCACGACCGTGTCGCCGTAGCTGGTGAAGGTGGTCTCTTCGCCGGCCTGGTCGACGGCACCGACGGTGATGAGGTTTGGCAGATGCAGCGAGGCAGGAACGTCGCCGTTGAAGCCTGCGTCGGAGTTCGAGTTGCCGGCCGCGCAGAAGAAGAGCGTGTTCGGTGCGCGTTGGATGGCGCTTTGAATGGCGTCCTTCCAGATGGCGTAGACCTGCTCGGCCGTATGCTTGCGTACGGCTGGATCCTTCTCGGAGCTGGTCTTGCTGAGCCAGTCTTCAATCTCGCTGACGCTGTCTGACCAGCTCATGTTCACGACACGGACGTTGTGCTCGCGCAGGTAGTCGCCTACTTGACGGAAGTCTGCCTTGAAGCGGTTGGCCCACTCGACCGTGGGAGCAAAGGGCAGGTAGGCGAGGCCGTCGTTGAACTGGATCACGACCAGGCGTGCGGCGGGATTGCCACGCACAGCGATACCGGCGACGTGCGTTCCGTGTCCCCACTGGTTGAGAAAGGTGTCGATGACACGGAATTTGGCCATCTCGTCGGGCGGCGTGGTCTTGAAGAAGTCTTTGGCGGCTCGGGCTGCGGGAGAGTCGATGCCGTCCTGCAGGTCGTCGAAGCCCTCGTTCAATGCCAGAACCTTGGGGTACATCTCTTTTTGTTCTGCGGTGAGCGGCTGCAGGTCGGCGGCGAAGAGGTTTCCCTGCGTGTCAAAGGCCAGGCCGTGCGGACTGTGCGCACCGGGCTTGGGATCGGTATAGAGCTGCGTGGGGTAGAGCGAGGTATCGACGCCGGAGTCCCAGATGGCGATGTTGACAGGCGTGAGCTTGTCTGCGGTGGTCAGGGTGACTTCGCGGGCGGGCCAGATGTCCGGCTTGGGGGCTGCGTGGGTCTTGATGTAGGGCGCGAGGATGGCGCAGCGCTGCGGCTCCAGCGGCAGGATGTATTTCACGAAGTAGCGCAGGCTGACGACGCGCCCGGCTTGAGAGAGGTCCATGGAACCTGTCTTCCCGGTGTCGGCGTCCATGTTCTTCAGCCCGGATTCCACCATGGCAGCGGTCACGACCTCACACTCGGACTTGGACTCTTTGACGGCGTCCTGCACGATGGGCCAGGAGAGCTTCTGGAGATCGCTGGCGAAGGCAGCCGCATACGCCTTTTGATAGGCCGGTCCTGCCTCGCTGCCGGTCTGCTTCCATGCAGTGAGGTTGGTCTCTGTTTCGAGGGCTAACATCTGCCGGGAGGCTGGTTTGTCCTGTAGATGGAGCTCCTGCTCGATGGTCGCGGTGGCACCAGGAAGGTCCCCGCGAAGCTCTTCCACGGTCTCTTGATAGCCGAGCATGGTGCGCAGCGTGGCCTTGTCCTGAATGTCATAGCCGTTGAGGACGGAGTCGAGGTCAGCTGCGAACTTGTCGAGGAACGGCTTGAAGGTGGCATCGTCCGCCTTGACCAGATCGACGGCGCTGCCGCTGACCGGGTAGGTGAAGCGGGGCAGGTCGGTCTCGGTGACGATCTTCTTGCGGGGGTCGGCTTGCTGGGCGCCAGCAACGCAAGCTGTGCCTGCGACAACAAGGCTGAGGACGATGGCGTGGCGGAAAGAAGGCCGGATGAGAATCCGAGTGAATTTCATAAGCTGAGCAAATCACATTGGCTTGCAGAATCCAAGAGATAAGTTCTCAAGAGTTTTCATTTCTTATCTATGGAGGTGTCTTTGGCTGCTCCGAGGGTCTTACAGCGCGCTCCGGCCAGCGATTTTTGGTCGCTCGGGGTCTTTGAGCGTCGTGCCGGTTGTTTGCAGGCGCTCGGCCTCGCGGATGTAATGAGCAATGCGATAGGCAGCTTCGGCGTAGCTGAGGCCTTCGTCGCCGCGGATGTTGGAGATGCAGTTACGTTCGGCGTCGGTGCGGCCGAGGCGGGGCTGCCAGGTGATGTAGCAGCTGAGGGAGTCGGGGGAGCTGAGGCCGGGGCGCTCGCCGATGAGGAGGACGGTGATCTCGGCGTGGAGAATTTGGCCGATCTGGTCGGCGATGGCGACGCGGGCGTTCTGCACGAGAGGGATGAGGGAACAGGGGTTGGGGATTAGGGGTAGGACGGCGTCGAGGAGGGGGAGGGCGTGGCGTTCGAGGGCAAGGGCGCTGAGGCCATCGGCCAAAAGGAAGAGAATCTGCGCTCTCGAAGCACTCGCATCCCAGGTCTCAGAAGCGAGACCTGGGGCACCCGCATTGTGGGCAGCTAACTGCTGTAGGTCGAGGACGGAATTGGGGTGAAGGGTGCGGCCTAGGTCGGGGCGGCGAAGGTAGCTGCGACGCCGCTCGGCGGCTGGGGCGTTGGGAGCGAACATTGCGTCGACGCTGGAGTGCAGGGTGATGGGTTGGAGACCGCGGGCGCGCAGGTCCGTGAACAGAAGCTGGGTATCGAGCGGGGTGTGGACGGCGTCGCGGGCAAGGGCGTGGTCGAGCTGGAAGCGGAGGTGCTCGCGGACAGGGATGGCCGGGCCAGTGGTGCCGAGTGCGATGCGTGCGGCGGTCGCTGTGGGCGCGGCACGGGGCGGGGCAGGCGGAGCGACAGCGCGCTTTGGGGTGATTTCAGACACTGGTGGCCAGTGTAGATGGAAGCCGGGGCGATTGGCGTGGCTAGCAACTCCGCCCGCGCAGACTCCATCTATCAACAGAGAGGATTCCAATCACTATGAGACAACTTTTTGCATCCCGTTGCTGCTTCGCCATGGTGGCTTCCCTGCTGGTTGTCGGCGTGGAAAGCGCACACGCCGATCCCGTAACGGTGCGTTATGCGCAGGGAAGCTTCCATGGCTTCCTGGAGATGCGGACCGACGACGGCCATGTGGTTGCAGCTGGCGATTCGACCTGCGTGGTGAAGGGCAGTCGCGTGATCGCGGAGACGGTCTTCCATTTCAAGGACGGATCGGTGGACGACGAGACCGCGGTCTTTACCCAGCACGGCACGTTCCAGCTGATCAGCGACCGGCATATCCAGAAAGGGCCTTACTTTCCCCATCCGGCGGACGTCACGGTGGATGTGCCCAACGGGACCGTGACGACCCGCGAGCCGGGCAAGGACGGCAAGGAACAGGTCCACGTAGACCACATGAAGTTTCCGGCTGACCTGGCGAATGGGATGGTTCCGGTGGTGCTGGAAAACCTGCGTCCGGGCGTGACGGAGGCAAGTGTCTCCATGGTGGTGATGACGCCGAAGCCACGGGTGGTGAAGCTGGTGATTTCGCCTGCCGGAGAGGACGAGCCAACCGTATTCGGATCGCCGCGCAAGGCAGTGCATTATGCGATCAAGATCGATCTGGGCGGGTTGGTAGGCGTGATCGCCCCGCTGGTGGGCAAGGCTCCTCCCAACATCCAGATTTGGATCATCGGCGGAAATGCGCCTACGTTCGCGCGGGAGATCGGACCGCAGTATGCCGAGGGGCCGATGATGACGATTCAGTTGGCCAGCCCGGTTTGGGGAAAGTAGCGGCAATCAGCGATCCGGCGTAAGCTGTGGCGCTGGTATGGTGGGAACCGTGGAGATCAAAGCTGTCAAGGTATCGGAGCGGGCGAAGGTATTGCTGGACCAGCGGCGGCTGAAGATGGCCGAAAGCGCGCACGCATATGTGCGCGGCAATACAGTGAAGTTCTATGAGTGGTTGTCTTCGGTGAAGGCGGCGCGCCTGATCCCGAAGGGACCGCCGGTGTGGATCTGCGGCGACTGCCACATCGGCAATTTAGGGCCGGTGGCGAACGCGGACGGCCAGATTGAAATTCAGATACGCGACCTGGACCAGACGGTGATCGGCAACCCGGCGCATGACCTCATCCGACTAAGCCTTTCGCTGGCGATGGCAGGACGCAGCTCCGACCTGCCCGGAGTGACAACCGCCCGGATGATCGAGCAGGTAATCGAGGCGTATAGCCGCGCCCTGCTGGGCCAGACGGACAAGGCAAGTGAGGACGAGGTGTCGCCTATCAGGAAGGTGATGCGTGAATCCCGCAGGCGGCGTTGGGAGCACCTGGCGCAGGAGCGCATCGAGGATGTGAAGCCGACCATTCCGCTTGGAAAGAAGTTCTGGGCGCTGTCGAAGAAGGAGCAAACGGAGATTGCCGCGATGTTTGGGCAGGAGCCGGTGCGGGCTTTGGTGACGCAGTTGAAGGGCCGCCACGACGATGCGCCGATCAAGGTGCTGGACGCAGCGTACTGGATGAAGGGGTGCAGCTCGCTGGGCCGGCTGCGCTATGCCGTGCTGGTGGGCGTGGGCAAGAAGCATGCAGACGGGTTTTCGCTGGTGGACATCAAGGAGGCGACCATGGCGGCCGCGCCGCGCTACAAGCGGCCGGCGATGCCGCACACCAATGCTGAGCGCGTGGTGAGCGGGGCGAGAGCGCTGTCGCCCTTTCTCGGCGAGCGGATGCTGGCGGCGCACCTGGGCGGCAAGTCGGTGGTGGTACGGGAGTTGATGCCGCAGGACCTGAAGTTTGAGATGGAAGGCCTCACGACGGAGGATGCCGTCGCCGCAGCCGGGCTCTTCGCCGGCGTAGTGGGCAGGGCCCACGCGCGGCAGATGAACAAGCCCACTCGAACGGCCTGGGCCAAGGTCATTGCGGCCAACCATGCCGGGACGATGCAGGTGCCTTCATGGCTGTGGTCGAGCGTGGTGGACCTGGTGGCGGTGCATGAGGCAGCGTACCTGGAGCACTGCCGGCAGTATGCGCTGAAGGGGTAATGCCGCGGACGCTGCAGAAACGAAGACTCCCTTCAAGGATGAAACCGAAACCAGCAATCAGGGCAGGAGCCGCGAGGGTTCTGCGAGGCGTTTAAGTTCGTCGTAACCGCTGGTGGCGAACCACTCTTCAAACTCAGGCGCAGCTCTCAGGCCAAGCAGGCGGCGCACGTAGAGGGCGTCGTGGAAGCTGGTGGACTGGTAGTTGAGCATGATGTCGTCGGCTCCGGGGACGCCCATGATGTAATTGACGCCGGCGGCACCAAGGCAGGTGAGCAGCGCATCCATGTCGTCGGCGTCAGCTTCAGCGTGATTGGTGTAGCAGATGTCGCAGCCCATGGGCAGGCCGAGCAGCTTGCCGCAGAAGTGGTCTTCAAGACCAGCGCGGAGGATCTGCTTGCCGTCATACAAGTACTCCGGGCCGATAAAGCCGACGACGGTGTTGACCAGGAAGGGCGAGTAGCGGCGGGCGACGGCGTAGGCACGGGCTTCGAGGGTCTGCTGGTCGACGTTATGGTGCGCGTTGGCGGAGAGGGAGCTGCCCTGGCCGGTTTCGAAGTAGTAGAGGTTGGGAGATTCGAGAGGCGAGAGGCGAGATCCGTTGCGGTGGAGGGACTGGGCCATGGCGTGGGCTTCGTCGAGCAGGGCGAGGGAGATACCGAAGCTCTTGTTGGTGGCTTCCGTGCCGCCGATGGATTGGAAGAGCAGATCGAGTGGCGCGCCCTGCTGCATGGCCTGCATCTGCGTGGTGAGGTGGGCGAGGACGCAGCCTTGCGTGGGGATGCCGTAGCGCTGGCGGATGTGGTCGATGAGTTGGAGGAGCTGGGTAACGCTCTGCGGCGAGTCGCTGACGGGGTTGATGCCGATGCAGGCATCGCCCGAGCCGAGCAAGAGGCCGTCAAGGATGGCAGCGGCGATGCCGCTGGGGGAGTCGGTTGGGTGGTTAGGTTGGAGGCGCGTACTGAGGCGGCCGGGGAGGCCAACGGTGGTGCGGAACTTTGTCACAACCGAGCACCTGGAAGCGACATAGATGAGGTCCTGCGCACGCATGAGCTTGGAGACAGCGGCGGCCATCTCCGGCGTGAGGCCGGGGGCGAGCGCAGTGAGCGTGAGGGTGGTGCAGGCGTCGGAGAGGAGATAATCGCGGAGCTCGCCGACGGTGAGGGTGGCGACGGGGGCAAAAGCTTCCACGTCGTGGGAATCCAGGATGAGGCGCGTGACCTCGTCGATCTCGTAAGGTATGACGGGGTCGGTGAGGAAGGCGGCGAGGGGGACGTCGGCGAGGACGTGCTGCGCGAGGGCCCGCTCTTGCGCGGATGAGGCGGCAAGGCCGGCGAGCTCGTCGCCGGAGCGGAAAGGGCTGGCCTTGGCAAGGAGCATGCGGAGGTCGGCGAAGGTGTGGGCGGCGCCGCGGATTGTGGCCTGGTAGGGCATCGAGTACAGACAGTAGATAGCAGGAAGGAGACAGTGACAATGGCAGTTTCAACGGATGGGGCTGGATTCGCACAGAGCGCACAGGTTCGTGGGGCGGGCGACGGCTGCGATACTGGAGGAATGTCTCAGGTTTGTGCGAGGTGTGAGGGTGCGGGGGTCATCGTGGTGGAGCGCGGGGGGGCGCGCATCGCCACGGCCTGTGTCTGCCAGGTGGAACGCAAGGCGGTGCGGCTGCTGGCGGCCGCGCGCATCCCCGTGCGATATGCGGGTTGCACGCTGGAGAGCTTCGACGCGCAGTTTGCCGGGGCTGACCGCTCGTTAGGCGGCGCACTCGTGCAGGCGCGAAACTTTGTCAAGCAGTATCCGTTGGAAACCGACGGCAAGGGGCTGCTGCTGACGGGGTCGATTGGTGTGGGCAAGACGCACCTGGCGGTGGGGATTCTGCAGGCGCTGATGGAGGAGCGCGGCGCACGGGGGCTCTTCTATGACTACCGCGACCTGCTGAAAGAGGTGCAGAACAGCTACGACCGCAAGGTAGACCAGAGCGAGCGCGAGGTGCTGTCCCCAGTGTTCGAGGCCGAGGTGCTGGTGCTGGACGAGGTGGGCGCGGCCAAGCCAACGGACTGGGTTTGGGATACGGTCGCGCACATTCTGAACACGCGCTACAACGACCGGCGGACGACGATCCTGACGACGAACTATGCCAACCTGCCGCCGCTGGGCACAGGCGAGGCCGCGCCGCGCGGGGCCAAGGCGGCCATGCGCGAGGAGACGCTGGGCGACCGCATCACCGAGCGCATGCGGAGCCGGCTGCAGGAGATGTGCGTCGTGGTGGAGATGCAGGGCGAGGACTTTCGGCAGAAGGTAAAGCGGGCGCGGTTTGGGTGAGGCGGGCGCCAGACTACAATTCTGGCTGTGAGCGAGGGGTTTGCGTTCGAGCAGAGCGTGGCGTTGGTGGCGGCGGATGCCGTGGCTTTGCTGCGCGCTGTTCCGGCGGCGCCGGGGGTGTTCTCGCTGCGCGGCGATACGGGTGAGCCGTATCTAAGCAAAGCGGCGGACATGCGACGGCGGTTGCAACGGCTGCTCGCGCCGGCCGAGGTCGATGCCGAGGGGCGCGCTGTGCTGAGCCGCCGGCTGAACCTGCGCGACCGCGTGCGGCACGTCGAGTGGACTCGGACGGGCAGCGAGTTCGAGAGCACGGTGGTGCTATACCAGGCAAGCCGCGCGGCATTCGGGGCGGAGGAGGCACGGCGGCGGTTGCGGCTGCATGCGCCCTGCGTTTTGCGCGTGACGATGGAAAATGCGCATCCGCGGGTGTATGCGACGAACCGGCTCACGAAGAAGGGGCTCGGCGAGAGCTTTGGGCCGTTTGCCAGCCGCGCGGCGGCGGAGCGATATTGCGATGCCGTGCTGGACCTGTTTCTGCTGCGGCGGTGCTGGGAGGATCTGACACCGTATCCCGAGCATCCGGGGTGTGTCTATGGGGAGATGAAGAAATGCAGGGAGCCGTGCAAGCAGGCGTGCTCCGCGGAGGAGTACGCGGAGGAGGCGCGGCGGGTGCGGGCGTTCTTTGCGACGCGCGGAGCTTCATTGCTGGAGGAGGTCGCCGGGCAGCGCCAAGCGGCGAGCGAGGCTATGGACTTTGAGCGCGCGGCCGAACTCCACAAGCAGTGGGAGAAGGTGAAGGCGGCCTCCCTGCTGGGCGACGAACTGGTGCGGCCGGTCAGCGCACTGCGGGCCGTAGTCGTGCAGGAGGCTGCGCCGCGTGGTGATGGCGAGCGCGTGGAGGCGGCGGTGTTTCTGCTCGAAAATGGGCGGATCGTTGGGCCTGCGCGGCTTTCGACGCTGGGCGTGCGAGCGGTGCGGGAGCAGACGGCGGTGGGGAGCTCGCTCTTTGCGCAGCCGCTGATGCTGGCGGCGGTCCCTCTGCCAGCGGAGGGTGCCGGCACCGCATCCACATCTCAGAAGCGAGATGTGGGGCACCCGGAGTCTGTGGCCACGTTGACGCCGGAGGAGCGGGCGCGTGGAGTCCTGGCAGCGCTGGAGGCAGAGGCGGGCGGGGATGTGGAGCTGAATGAGCTTTGTGATGCGCTGGCGCTGTTCAAGCGCTGGTACTACCGGCCGGAGAAGCAGCGTGCAGGGGAGGTCTTCCTGCCCAATGCGGACGGAAGCTGGCCGGTACGCCGGATTCTGAATGGCGCAGCCCGTGTGGTGCTGGGGCCACCGGCGGAGGTCGCGCCCGTGAACCGCGAGGCGGCCAAGGCGATGAAGACCAAGGTGATCCACGCAGGGCGGGAGGGTGTGGAACGGGTGGTACCAGTGCTGCCGAAGCGGCCGAAGATGCCGAAGGCCGTCACGCCGGGCGACCTCGTCGAGTAGCTCCCGGCTGGTAGACTTGCGGTGAACCACAACTGAGGGAAAGAGCTTGATTGAACTGGCATTTTCAATTCTGGCGGCCGACTTTGCACACCTCGCGGATGAGATCGCGGCGGCCGAGCGCGGCGGCGGAACTATCGTCCATGTGGATGTGATGGACGGGCACTTCGTGCCCAACATTACCTTCGGGCCGCCGGTGGTGAAGGCCCTTCGGCCGGTGACGAAGCTGCCGCTCGATTGCCACTTGATGATCGAGAACCCGGATGAGTACATTCCAGCGTTTGCCGAGGCCGGGGCGGACATGGTGAGCGTGCAGGTGGAGGCTTGCCGGCACCTGAACCGGACGCTGCAGCTGATCGCCCATCATGGAATGAAGGCGGGCGTGGTCATCAACCCGGCGACTCCCGTGGAGATGCTCAGCGAGGTGCTGGGCATGGTGCACCATGTACTGGTAATGAGTGTGAACCCGGGTTTCGGTGGGCAGAGGTTTCAGACGCGGAGCCTGGAGCGGATCGCCCACCTGCAGCGGCTCCGGCAGGATCTCGGATTGGGGTTTCGCATCGAGGTGGACGGCGGCGTGGCTCACGATACGGTGGCCAGGGTCGTCGAAGCAGGAGCGGACATGCTGGTGGCCGGTTCGGCGATCTTCCAGCCGGGCAAAGCCGAGGCGAATGCGCGGGAGTTTTTGCGCGTGGCGCGCGCAGCCGGGATGGCAACGGCGTAGTCGTTTCCCTTCCGGGCTAAACCCTGTTTGTGTCAGCCGCGCCCGTTCAAGGCGGGATTGTTGGCGGACAGATAGAATAAAGGTGTGCTTGCGCGGGCAGCCGCGGGGGCGAAATGGAGTCTGAATGCGTTTGAATGCCCGTAGCTTTTTCCCGAGTTCTGCGTCTGCGATGTTGGCCGGTCTAATGGTTGTCGCTTCCCTCACCTTGTCGCCGGCATTGTGTGCTCAGAACCCGACCGCGCCACAGGATGTGCAGAGCTCTCCCCAAACGACCACGCAGGTGGGGAACACGACCGTCACGGGGAATTCGCAGACATCGACCGATGCGCAGGGGCATCCGCAGGCGAGCGCTTCCATCGGCTTTTCCAATGACAAGAAGAAAACCAAAGTTCCCAAGAGCGAGCGGCTGCAGCAGACAAAGGACACCAAGGCCGCCGAAAAGAAGGACAAGAAGCTGGATCAGCTCAAGGGCAAGGACGCGACGCTTCCGGACAAGCAGCTCTACGATAAGGCGCTGGCGCAGGAGAAGTCCGGCCACTTCGACGTGGCGCGGCTGGACCTGCAGACGCTGCTGAACACCTATCCTGACTCGCAGTACCAGATGCGCGCCAAACTGGCCGTGGCGGACAGCTGGTACAAGGAGGGCGGCAGCGCCGCGCTGACGCAGGCCGAGCAGGAGTACAAGGACTTCATCACCTTCTTCCCGAACGCACCCGAGGCGGCCGAGGCGCAGATGCGCGTGGGTGACATCTACTTCAAGCAGATGGACGTTCCCGACCGGGACGACAAGAACGCGGTCCATGCGGAAGAAGAGTACCGCACCATGTTGAAGCAGTACCCGGATGCACCCAAGGTGCTGCTGACCGAGGCTAAGCAGAAACTCCGCGAGGTGCAGGAGGTGCTGGCGCAGCGCGAGTTCGACCTGGGCGCGTTTTATGCCAGCCATGCCAACTGGCCGGCCGCGATCGCTCGCTACCAGACAGTGGCAGACACCTACCCGCAGTTCAGCCATATGGACGACACGCTGCTGGGCATCGGCGATGCATATGAGGCGGAGGCGGCGATCGTACGCAAGCAGAACCTGCCCGAGGCCGCCAAGGTGAAGCTGCTGGAGGAGTTCGACGGCAAGGCGGCCTCGGCGTACCGCAACGTGGTGATTCACCACTACGCAGCGCCGCACGTGGAAGACGCCAAGGAACGGCTGACGGCGATGGACCTTCCCATTCCCCGGCCGACGGCGGAACAGGTGGCGGCCAGCGAAGAGCTGGAAGGCAGCCGCGCACAGTACAACCTGCGTCGCAGGTTGGAGCTGCTGGTATTACATAAGCCGGACACCGTGACCACCGCCCAGACCGGCGAGCCGACTTTGGATGATCCAACACCGACGCTGGCGCCAAACATCCTGCGCAATCTGCAGGGGTCGTATGTTGCGGCCTTTAACCCAAAGGCCGCGGCCAATGCGGGACGGCCCGCAGCAACGGCCCCGGCCGCAGAGGGCGGCGATGCGCCTGTGACGCCAGTCGTCCCTGCGAGCACAGCACCGCCGACACTGAGCGATGTGCCGGCAGCGGGACAGGGTTCCACTGACAGTGGCACCAGCACGATGACAGAGACGACACCAGCGTCAACCGGCGGCAGCGGTGCAAGCCTGGGTGTCGAGATTCTGACGCCAGGAACCACCGGTGGCGCAGCTGTCACCGGTTCGACGACCAGCGGCGTGACACCGCGGGCCAGCGATGCTCCTGCAGCTACCGGCACGGCCGACCCGAACTACGGACTGGGGAAAGCAGGCGGTAAGAACAGCGCCGCGCTGCCTCCGGTGGAAAAGGCCGCCCCGGCCCCGGATGCTGTGAACGAGGTAAATGGCAAGCCGCAGCCCGCAGCGCAACAGCCCGCCGCCAATGGCAAAAAGACCAAGGCACCGGCGGTCGATAAGGCGGACGAGAGCTCGAGCAAGAAGAAGCCGAAGAAGGGGCTGGACAAGCTGAACCCGTTCTAACGCTGGCTTCCCCAACGAAACACGGAGAGATCTATGCCAGGAGGCGGGAGCCGCGACACAGCTCCCGCCTCTTCTCTTTGCTTGGGGTTCTCGGTTCATTCTCCCAGTGCCAGTGTGCTTGGCTGCTTTGAGCTGACTGTGCCGCATTCCATGCGCTCCCATGGAACCTCTGGGCAACAGCGAGCGTACATGCGCTTAAGGCTGTTCCATCATCCATCTTCGATCTACCTCTAAGGCTTTCATGACCCGCTTCTTCCCCAGGGCTGCGCTGCTTGCGCTGACGCTCCCGTTGATCCCGAGCCACAGTCAGACCCCGCAGTCCCAGGCCTGCAGTGGGACGCCGCTTGCCGGCACCGTCCGCGATACCACGCTCGCGCTCGTTCCCGGCGCTACCGTCATTCTTGACGGCGCGGCCAGCACCGAGGCCGGCCCCGACGGCCGCTTTCGCTTTGCCTGCGTCGCCAACGGCCCGCACGACCTCACCACCAAGGCTGAAGGCTTTGCTTCGCTCGATGTGAAATTGGCCACGCCACACAGCAAAGAGCTTGACCTGCGCCTGCAGGCTGGGGCTGAGATCAGCATCACCGTCGAAGCCGACAGCAATGACGACGCGCACGGGCTGGGCAGCACCAACGGCATTACGCTGCAGACCAAGCAGCTGCAGTCGCTCGCCGACGACCCCGACGACCTGCTGCATGAGTTGCAGCAGCTGGCCGCGGCATCCGGCGGTGGCAGCCCTGCCGGTACCACCATCTCCGTCGACGGCTTCCAGGGTTCCAGCTCGCTTCCGCCCAAATCGTCGATTGCCTACATCGAAGTGAATCCCGACCTGTTCTCGGCCGAGTATCGCGAGCCCCCCTTCGGCGGCGGACGCGTCAACGTCTACACCAAGCCCGGCCAGCCCACCTTTCATGGCGCGCTCTATGCCACCAACAGCAGCCCGTTCATGAACGCTCGGAATGCCTTCTCCAACAGCAAGGGAGCCATTGGCCGGCAGCGGTACAACGTGGAGCTCTCCGGTCCCATTACAAAGTCCGGCAGCGACTTTTCCCTCTCGCTGGAGCATCGCACCATCAACAATAGTGCCGTCGTTAACGCGATCACACTCGACGGCAACGGCAACCAGGTTTCCTTTGTTCAGAACGTCCCCTTGCCGCAGTACCTTTGGCTCGGCACGCTGCGCACCGACTGGCAGCTTGGGCCGAAGAACACCTTCACGGCCAGCTTCAACGCGCGCGTCAACGACCGCCCCAACTTCGGCGTGGGTGGCGACGCGCTGGCCTCCACCGGCTACGACAGCCAGCGCTGGGACAACGCGCTCCGCTTCTCCGACGTGACCACCGTCTCCGCGCACCTGATGCATGAGGCCCGTCTCGCCTTTCGCTGGGATGGCGAAAACGACACACCCAATACCCGCGGCCCTTCGGTCCAGGTAGCCGGGGCCTTTACCGGTGGCGGAAGCACCGTCGGCGCGCAGCGGCTGCATGAACTGAACATCGAGTTCGACGACGACGCCATCCTCACGACGAAATCCCACACGATCAAGGCCGGCACACAGCTGTTTCTTTACCGCGAGAACCAGCAGCTCACCTCAAACTTCAATGGGACGTACATCTTCGGCGGTTCAGCTATTCAGACCGGTTTGCAACAGTATCAGGCCGGTACACCCACCGCCTTCTCCGGCCTTACCGGCTCACCAACCGTGGACTTCACCCAGGTGCAGGACGCCCTCTTTGTGCAGGACGACTGGAACGTGGGCAAGGGCGTCCATGTTGCCTCCGGCCTGCGGTACTTCCTGCAGAACGATCCCACAACCTTCGCTAGCATTACACCGCGCGTCGGCATCACCTGGTCGCCCGGCAAAAAGGCGGCCTGGAGCCTGCACGCGCACGCGGGCCTCTTTTCCAGCCGCTTTGGCACGGACACCTACTCACAGGTGCTGCTCAACGACGGCACCCACACGGTGAGCAAGATTGTTTACAACCCTGTCTGCGCTGCACCCGCGAACGGCGTCTTCAACTCGGCGAGCTGCAATCTTTCCAATGGCACTCCGCCCATCCAGACGATCCGCACCTTCTCACCGCACATCACGAATTTTGTCTGGGCGGGCGAAAGCGTTGGTGGCACACGCAGTCTTCCCCACGGCTTCAACGTCAACGTCGATTACATCGTCGCGAGGATGTGGAACTTCGCACGATCGAACAACATCAACGCCCCCTTCGGCACAGATCCCAACGGACCTCGCCCAGGCCCGGCGAACCTCAACATCCTGCAGATCCAGAACAGCGGCCAGGGCCGCGTCAATGCGGTCATCGCCGGCGTCAGCCACAACAGCAAGCGTGTGAACTTCTTCCTCGGTGCTGTCCGGGTGGAGCAGACCGACGACACGAATGACGACGATCTCTTCACCCCGCAGAACTCCCGCTCGGACGCTGGTGAGTTTGCTCACCGCTCCGGGCAGGGCACTTGGCAGACCTTCGGCAACGCCACGTTCCATCTGCCCTCGAAGCTTGACTTCAGCCTGGAGTACAACGGGACCGGCGGCCAGGTGTACAACATCACCACCGGCTTCGACAACAATGGCGACGGCAACTTCAACGATCGCCCCCAGTACGCTCAGCCCGGCTCCGTCGCCGGGCAGAATGGTGCCGTCGCCACCCGCTACGGCCTGCTGGTCGCCTCCGGGGGCGCGGGCGTCTTCCCGCGCAACGCCGGGGTCATGCCCTGGACCATCAATCTCGACACCACGCTGTCACGGACATTTGCTCTGAACAACCCCAAATCCGAGCACCCTCAGACGCTGACCCCGAACATCCGCACCTACAACATCCTCAACCACACCAACGTCACCTCGGTCGGCGGCATCTTCAACTCACCCCAGTTTGGGGTGCCTTATGCGGCCGATAACGCGCGCCTGATCCAGGCCGGCTTGCGGTACAGCTTCTAATGCAGGAAGCAGGAAATACGAAATAGAAGGCGTACCCTATTTCCTGCTTCCTATTTCCTGCTTCCTGCATTCCACCCTGCTACCCTTAACGTCTATGGATCAGGAACTGCCCAAGGCGTATGACCCCGCCCTCGTGGAAGAGAAGTGGTCGAAGTTCTGGGTCGAAGAGCGCATCTTCGACGTCGCTACACCTGCGTCGGTGGACGTCCACCACAAGCCGTTTGTGCAGCTGCTGCCTCCCCCCAATGTGACGGGGCGACTGCACATTGGCCACATGCTGGAACACACGCAGATGGACATCCTGACGCGCTGGCATCGCATGTCGGGCGATACCGCCCTGTGGGTTCCTGGCACCGACCATGCCGGCATCGCCACGCAGATGATGGTGGAGCGCCAGTTGGCTGCCGAAGGCAAGAAGCGCACTGAATTCTCGCGCGAAGCCTTCACCGAAAAGGTGTGGGAGTGGAAGCACCAATATGGCTCCGCGATCACCGACCAGATGAAGCGGCTCGGTGCGTCCGTTGATTGGTCGCGCGAGTACTTCACCATGGACGACAAGCTGAACGTCGCCGTGCGCGAGGCCTTCGTTCGGCTGTATGAACAGGGGCTGATCTACCGCGGAGCGTACATCGTCAACTGGGACCCGCAGCTGCAGTCAGCGGTGAGCGATCTTGAGGTGGAGAACGAGGAGCGACTGGGCTCCATCTATCACGTTCGCTATGATCTTGCAGACGGTACGGGCTCGATCATCATCGCCACCACGCGCCCGGAGACGATGCTGGGCGATACGGCCGTCGCGGTAAACCCGGCCGACGAGCGATACACAGCCTTCGTGGGGAAAGAGCTGGTGCTGCCCCTTGTGGGACGCAACATCCCGGTGGTCGCCGATGACTGGGCGCAACCCGAGTTCGGTACAGGCGCCGTTAAGGTGACACCCGCGCACGACCCCAACGACTTTGCGATTGGCCAGCGCCACAACCTGCCGCAGCTTTCCATCATGGACACGCAGGCACGCATCTCGCTCGCGGGTTCACCGTATGACGGGCTGGATCGCTTTGAAGCGCGCAAGCGAATCCTCGCGGACCTGGAAGCCGCAGGCCACCTGGTCGCGGTGAATGACCACACGCTGACGCTGCCCATCTCGCAGCGCACGGGCGCGGTCATTGAGCCGCGTCTCTCCATGCAATGGTTTCTCAAGATCAAGCCGCTGGCGGAGAAGGCTATCGCCGCCGTGGAGCAAGGCCACATCACGTTTCTGCCGGAGAACAACCGCAAGACGTACATGGAGTGGATGACCAACATACACGACTGGTGTCTTAGCCGCCAACTCTGGTGGGGGCACCGCATTCCGGCCTGGCACTGCAACGCCTGCGCAAAGATCACAGTCTCTCGCGACGCGGTAACGGCCTGCTCCGGCTGCGGCATCACCGACATCCACCAGGAGACCGACGTTCTCGACACCTGGTTTTCTTCCGGTCTTCTACCATTTACCGTCTTCGGCTGGGACGGCTCGAACACCTGCACCTCGGATCTCGCCGCGTTTTATCCCACGCAGCAGCTCGTCACCGGGTTCGACATCCTCTTCTTCTGGGTCGCCCGCATGATTATGCTCGGCACCCACTTCATGCTCGACGTGCCGATGCCGGACGGCAGTGCCCGCACGCTGGCGGATGCCGTACCATTCCGCGATGTGTACATACACGCCCTCGTCCGCGACGCCGACCGCCAGAAGATCTCGAAGACGAAGGGTAACGTCATCGACCCCATTACGGTGGTGACGAAGTACGGCACGGACGCTGTGCGGTTTACGCTGGCGAGCCAGGCTTCGCCGGGCACCGACATCGCGTTCAATGAGGCCCGGACAGAGGGGTATCGAGCGTTTGCCAACAAGATCTGGAACGCGGCGCGATTCCTGCAGATGAACTTAGACCGCGGGCGCGAGGCGGGCTACGCGATCAGAATTGGGGGGTTGGGGACGCTGCCCGATGAGACGCCGCTGGAGACGCGTTGGATCTTCGCGCGGCTCAGCACGGTGTGCGCGGAGGTGGAGCGTGCACTGGGCGAGTATCGCTTTGATGAGGCCGCAAACGCGATCTACCAGTTCTTCTGGGGAGAGTTCTGCGACTGGTATCTGGAGCTGGTGAAGCTGCGGTTGAACTTTGATACGCCGAACGATCCCGACACCGCACTTGCATTGCAGGCACTGGTGACGGTGTTTGAGGCGGCACTGCGGTTGCTGAGCCCGTTCATGCCGTTCCTTACCGAGGAGTTATGGCATGCGCTCCACGCGAGCCTCGGCCAAGCGAGCCCGGCGGAGTCCATTGCGTTGACACGCTTCCCTGCTGCAGCTGACTTCGCGCACAGCGAGGTAACGGTGCGCGCGATGGAGGATGTACAGTCGCTCATCGTAACCGTACGCGGACTTCGTAAGGAGCTAGCCGTTCCCGAGAAGGAGGCTGCACCGATCCAGCTATTTACAGACCTGCGCATGACCGCGCTGGCCGAGGCCAACAGCGACATGCTGGCGCGTATGGCGCGGGTGAGCGCGGTGGAGATGGTTCCAGCCGCGCCCACGGGCAACAATGCCCGTGCCACGGCGGCCTTCGATGTGGCCGTGGTCTACGAGCGGCAGGTGGATGTGGCGGCGGAGCGGGAACGGCTGGAGAAAGACCTGGCGAAGTACGACAAAGGTCTGGCCGCGGCCGAAAAGCAGCTGGGCAATGAGAGCTTTATGGCGCGGGCTCCAGAGCACATCGTCGACGGGCTGAAGAAGCAGGCTGCCGAGACGAAGGCGCTGAAAGAAAAGGCGGAGGCAGCACTCGCCGCGTTGTAAGCCCGGCCTGCGCTCTAGGTCTTGGGTGATTGGATGGCTGCGGCGCCTGCCGGAATGGATGTCTGCTCCACGGCGATGGCGACGTTTTCATGCTTGATGTCGAGACGCAGCAAGTTGAAGATGCTCATGTACACGTTGGCGATCCAGACGAGCGAGAACCAGGCAACAACGTAACCGCGCCAGCCGGTAAAGAGCAGTTGGTAGCGGAACAGCAGCAGTGTCAGTGCGGCCACGTAGTGCGAGAAGCAATACTCGCAGGTGAAGAGGTAAAAGAACTTTCGTTGCGGCAGCGCCTTGCAGTCCTGGCTCATGCGCTTGCAGAACTCGCGTGGCTCGCGGAAGACCTCCTCATGGGTGACGGTCCAGGCAGCACAGGCGATGGGAAGCGCGAGCAGGAGCAGCTCGGCAAATTGATGTAGCAATGGTGTGGCAAGCTCAGTCGACATGCAAGGTGAGATGCGGTATTCAAAATGCGAGATGAGCTTGATCTAGAGCGTTTGCGGGCGGGGTTGGTAGGGACGCGGTTTTCAACTGGAGTGCAGCTGTTTGCTTCGGTGGATTCGACCAACACCTTGCTTCTGCAGGCTGCGAACACCGGCGCGGCGGAGGGCACCGTGTACGCCGCCGACGAACAGACAGCTGGGCGCGGGCGCGGAGGGCATGGGTGGCACTCAGCCGCAGGCGATGGGCTGTACGTGAGCGCGCTGGTGCGGCCGCAGGTGCGGCTGAGCCAGGCGCTGCTGCTTTCGTTGGCGACTGGCGTGGCCGCTGCTGAGGCGGTGCATGACGTTGCCGGCGTGGAGGTCGATGTGCGCTGGCCGAATGATTTGATGGTGGGGCGGAGAAAGCTGGGTGGCATTCTGGTGGAGACGACCGTTGAGCCGGGCGACGATCCGCTGCTGCGGTACGCGGTGGTGGGTGTGGGGATCAATCTGCATCATGGGGCGTTTCCTGCGGAGCTCGCAGACGTGGCGACTTCCTTGGCGATTGAGAGCACGCTGCCGGTGATGCGCGGGCCGCTGTTAGTGGCACTGCTACGGGCGTTGGACATGGAGTTGACGCGGCTGGAGAGCGGCTCGGAGGGCGGTGCGTTGATGCGGCGTTTTGCAGAACGGTCGACGTGGGTTTGGGGCAAACGGGTGAGCGTGCCGGAGCAGGGTGGCTATACTGGAACGACCGCGGGGCTGGATGGCCGGGGATATCTGCAAGTAGACGCCGACGATGGAGCGCGGCGTACTGTGATGTCCGGCGGCGTGCGGGAACTTTGAACGAGGCGGGCAGGCCGATGCTACTGGCACTCGATGTGGGCAATAGCAATACCGTGCTGGGGCTGTACTCCCTGGCAAGCGAAGGCGTACCCGCGAAGCTGGTCGCTGACTGGCGCATCACCACACCTTACAAACAGACGCCCGATGAGCTGGGTGTCCTGTTTCAGACACTGTTTGCGATGCGCGGGCTGCAGCACGAGAGTGTGACGGGCGTCGCTATTTCAAGCGTGGTGCCGCCCCTCGATGCAACGCTGCGCAAGGTATGTGAGAGCTACTTCAAGACCAGGCCGTTGTTCATCGAGCCAGGCGTGAAGACCGGGCTGCCAGTACTCACCGACAACCCCGGTGACGTGGGCGCCGACCGCGTCGTTAACTGCGTGGCCGCGTTCGATCTTCTGGGTGGGCCAACCATCGTGGTCGATATGGGAACCGCGACAACCTTCGATGTGGTGAGCGCGAAGGGCGAGTTCCTCGGTGGGGCGATTGCGCCGGGCATTGGCATCAGTGCCGATGCTTTGTTTGCCCGCGCCGCCCGCCTGACGCGTGTGGAGGTGAAGAAGCCGGCGAAGATCATCGGCACCAACACGACCGACAACATCCAGATTGGCCTGTACTACGGTTCGATCGGCCTGGTGGACGGCATCCTTGAACGTATGATCCAGACGCTGGGCCCAGAGACGAAGACTATCGCGACGGGCGGCTTTGCGAAGCTGATCGCCGCCGATAGCAAGTACATACAGCAGGTGGATGAGATGCTTACGTTGAATGGGCTGCGGATTATCTTTGAGCGGAATGCCGACCGGCGGCGGCGGTAGTTCCAGGGGATTGACGGACAATTTGATTTTGAATCACTTTGATTATTTTTCGGAGATTGAGGAGCGCTTCAGCCAGCGGCGCGGGGCATTACTGCTGCTGAGCACGCTGGACTGGGCGCTGATCGAGACCTGGCGCGAGGCGGGTGTTCCGCTGCAGGCCGTGCTGCGTGGCATCGATCTTGCGTTTGATAAGTACGACGCGCGGGCGGCCAAGGCGCGTGGACGGACGAGCAAGGTAAACGGGTTGGCGTGGTGTTCGCAGGCGGTGATGGAAGCGGCCGAGGAGATGGTGGAGGCTGCGACCGGGCTCGCACCTGCGCGCGCCCATGAGGAGCGTGAGAGTGGGTTCGAGGCCGAGCGTGTAGCGAAGTTTCTGCAAGCCAATGCAACGGCGCTGGAGAAGACAGCCGTGGGTCAGGCAACGTCCGTGCGGCTAAAGGAGCTGGCAGGGGAGGTCCTCGCCGGTACCGGGAGCGGCCTGGATGAGTTGGACCGCACGCTGACCGTGCTCGAAGACAAACTGCTCCTCGCGGTCCAGGCCACAACGGGCGAGGCGGAACTGGTTGCTGTGCGCGAGCAGGCTGAGCGCGAATTGGCACCATACCGCAGCAAGATGACCGTGACGCAGCTACGGCAGGTGCGCGAGCAATTCGAACACAAGCGCCTGCTTGAAATGCGCGGCCTGCCACGGCTGAGCCTCTTCTACATGGGGCATGAAGATTGAGCGCCGTGAGCCAGGAAGTGGCCGCGCGGTGCGTGCACTTTGGTGCCTGCGGTGGTTGCCAGCTGCAGAACGTCAGCTACGACATGCAGTTGCATAGCAAACAGGCAAGACTGGCTGAAACCCTGCAGCTGGCAGGTGTGCGCGACCGGCCTGCGATTAGGATCCATGCAGGCGAGCCCTGGGGCTATCGGAACAGGATCAGGTTGCGCCTGGGCCGCATAAACGGAGAGCTGCGGGCGGGATACAACGCCGCAGGATCAACGGAGTTTCTACCGGTGACCATGTGCCCGATCGCTGCTCCGGCGCTATGGGCAACAGCCGAGTCGCTGCTCAAGCTGGGCGCGCAGCATGCGGAAGTGGCAACCTGGCTGGAAGTGGCCGAAGAGGTCGAGCTGTTTTGTGACGATGCGATGCAAAAGGTGCAGCTCGCCCTGCTGTGCGCGAAGAAGAATGCGTTACGGGTAGAGACTTTGGCCAGACTAATGACGTTGCCGCAGGTAACGGGCGCGGCGGCGATTTTCATAGACCGGCGGACGAAGCTGCCACTGCGCACGCTTGCTGAGACGGGCGCTCCAGGCTTGGCGTATCGAGCGGGCGGGGAAACGTACTGGATACCACGCGGCGCTTTTTTCCAGGTGAACCGCTTTCTCGTGGGCGATCTGGTGCGGCTGGTGTGTGCGGGGCGCGGCGGTGCGCTCGCGTGGGACCTGTTTGCTGGCGTCGGACTTTTTTCGCGGGTGCTCGCAAAGACGTTTGACGCACTGACCGCGGTGGAGGCGAATGGAGTTGCCGTGGGGGAGGCGCGGGCTGCGTTGGCGCGGATGGGCCCGCGGCACGCGGCCGTCAGCGCGACGACGGTGAACTTTCTGCGTGCGGCCTTGGTGCAGCGCGAGCGTCCGGGTCTGGTCGTGCTGGACCCGCCGCGTGCAGGTGTCGGCACTGAGGCCTGTGAGCTGCTGCTGCAACTGCGCCCGCAGTCGATAGTGTATGTCTCGTGCGACCCCGGCACGTTGGCGCGCGACCTTGCATGGCTGCAGCGGGAGTATGCCTTGGTGCGGGTGGACATGGTGGATATGTTTCCGCAGACGGTGCATGTGGAAACAGTGGTGGTGCTGGAGCGCAAGTCGTGACAGACTAGGAAAAATCCTCGCTCGCAGGATCGTTCGATCGATGCCTTGCTTTGGGGCGATTGCCCCCTCTCTCCTGACACGAAACGGCAGAGGAAAAGCTCCTCTCCTTCACAGCGCCGCCATATCGTCGGAGCGGGGCCAGGGGTAGCGCTTCCATGCGGGCACTCACGTCAAAGACATTCTGGATGGACGGCACGCCGCCGGTGGAGCCGTTGGGGCTGCGGCGCGTGCCTTTACTGGCGGCAGCAGCCTGTTTTGCGGCCGGCGAGGCAATAGCATTCCATTGGCGGCCGCCGGTGTTGGTAGTGGCGTCGGCGGGGCTCTTGTTGTTGCTGGCCGTGTCGGCGGTGATGTGGGCGAAGAGAGTCGCGGCGATGGTGGCACTCGGTGTGGTGGTGGCTGTGGGTTGCTGGTGCGCGCTCATGCAGCCGCCGGTGCCGCAGCAACTTCCGTTGCGACAGAACGCCGATGGTCTGAACCGCGTTGTGCGTGGAACGGTGGTGCGCGTTCGCATGCTGCCTGCCGAAGCCAGCGATCCCGCCGTGCCGTCGGCACCGCAACAGCCATGGCGCATGGAATCAGGCGCATGGGAACTGGACGCGCAGCCCGGCGTCGAAAGCGTGGATGTGGATGTAAACGCGGTGGAGTATCTAACCCCGGATATCAGCGAGATGCGATCTGTCACGGGCGGTGCCCGCGTGACGTTGACCGGGGCCGCGGTGCCCTTGAACTGCGGCGATGTTGTGGAGGTGCCGCTACGACTGCGTGTGCCAGATGCCTACCGCGATCCTGGCGCTTGGTCGTATGGGGATCAACTGTTGAGCGAAGGCATCGCTGTAACGGCGACCACGAAGAGCGCCAAACTACAGAGGGTGTCGCATGGAGTTGGCGATTGGCGGAGGCATTGGCAGTGCCGGCTGTATGCCACGCAGCGGTGGGCTGCGGGACGCATCGATGCGTATGTGGCGTCGGCGCCGAACACACGGCTACCTGCACCGGCGCGGCTGGACGCTGAGGATGCCGCGATGCTGGGAGCGATGCTCTTCGGCGACCGCAGCCGCTTGACGCGGCCGTTGCGCGCCCAGTTTGAGCGAACCGGCACCTTCCATCTGTTTGTGGTGAGCGGGCTGCATGTGGCGCTGCTGGCCGGAGCGGCCTTCTGGCTGCTGCGGCGGGTGCGGCTGCCGCAGGGTGCGGTTGTGATGCTGACGATCGCCGTATCGACGGCGTATGCGCTGCTGACGGGCTTCGGCGTTCCCGCGCAGCGTGCGCTGGCGATGACAACGGTGTATCTGCTGGCACGCTGGCTGGACCGCGAGGTCACCGCATTGAATGCACTGGGAGCGGCGGCGCTGGCGGTTCTCGCGATGGACCCCCGCGCGCTCTTCGAGGCAGGCTTTCAGATGACCTTCGTCGTAATCTTTGCCATTGCAGGCATCGCCGAGCCGCTGCGGCAGCGATGTGTACGACCGTGGGCGCGCGCCGTGGAGCACATTGACCTGGTGGAGATGGATGCGTATTTACACCCGCGCCAAGCGGCGTACCGCGTGCGTGTGCGGCTGTGGCGTGACCTGTGCGAGGACTTGCTGCATACCTGGCTGCGCGTCCTCCCAGTGGGGGTTTTGCGGTTGGGGTTCCATCTTGTGGACGGGTTGTTGTTCGGCGTCGCCGCGGAACTTTGTATGACGCTGCCGATGGCGTTGTACTTCCATCGCACGACCCTGCTGGCTCTTCCGCTGAATCTGGTGAACATTCCGCTGCTCGCCGCTCTGTTAGCCGTGGCGGTGGCGACGTTCTGCGCAAGCCTGGTGAGCGCATGGCTGGCCGCGGTGCCCGGCGCAGCAGCGGGGTTGCTGCTGCACCTCATGCGGTGGACGGTGCTGCATGCGCAGCGAGCGCCGCTGGTCGATCTGCGCACGCCGCAACCGGGAGCTCTGGCGCTCGGGCTGGCATGTGCGGCGGCGGTGACTGCCTGCATCACACTGCGAATGCGGGCGCGCCCATGGGTGAGCGCGGGTCTGGTTGCGGCGCTGCTGGTGCCGGTGGCCGTGCTGCTGCCGCAGCGGCCGGTGGTGCATGCAGGCCTTCTGGAGATAACGGCTCTGGATGTGGGGCAGGGCGATTCGTTGCTGGTGGTGGGGCCAACCGGCAAGACGCTGCTGGTGGATGCCGGTGGGCCGGTGGGGCGCGGCGGTTCGTTCGCCGCCAGCGATGCCCGCTGGGATGTCGGCGAGGAGGTAGTGGCACCGTATTTGTGGTCCCGGCACATGCGGCAACTGGATTTCGTGCTGCTGACGCACGCGCACAGCGACCACATGGGAGGCATGCCGGCGGTGCTGCGGGACTTCCGACCGCGAGAGCTGTGGCTGAGCGTAGAGCCGGGACAGGCTCCGGGATTGGTGGCCCTCCTTGCAGAAGCGAAGCAGCTGGGTGTAGCCGTGCATTGGCTGCGGGCGGGAGATGGCTTTGCGTGGGACAACGTACAAGCCAGCGTGTTGGCACCGGAGGCGAGCTATGCGAATCCGGGCATTGCGGTCAATGATGACTCGCTGGTGTTGCGTCTCGATTATGGCAAGGCGAGCGCCCTGCTGGAGGGTGATGCCGAGGCGGCAAGCGAGGACACGATGCTCGCCAATGGCAGGCTCGATGCCGTGACGCTGCTCAAAGTGGGTCACCACGGCAGCAAGACCAGCACGCAGCCGGAGTTTCTGGCCGTAGTCGCGCCAAAGGAGGCGGTCATCAGCGTGGGCCGGCACAACACCTTCGGGCATCCTCGCGCCGAAGTGCTGTCGCGGCTGGAGGCGGCGCACGTGCAGACGTTTCGGACAGACCGCGAAGGTGCATCCACCTTTCTGCTCTCAAAGGATGGCGGCATTCGCGCCGTTTCCACAGCAGGCCCTTAGCAAGGGAGGGCGGCGGAATGATAGAAAAGCAGCAACGCACGCATTCCTCTGCCTTGAAGGAGCCGCGATTGCTCAAGCCTTCCGAACCCCATTCTGGGAAGCCTGCTTCCTCTGGCGTCCGCGCCAACGGCACTGGCATCCAGCGAACGCCTGAAGAGATGGAAGAGGCCAAGCTGATCCGCCGCCTGCAGATGATGATGAACATGGTGATGAGCGTCATCGCGCAGGACGGCAGCCTGAGCGTGGACGAGGCCTCGCAGATGATCGCCGACGCGCGCACCGCGGCCCTGGCGATGTTCCCCGGCAAAGAGCTGGCCTACGACCTCATCTGGCGCCCACGGTTCCAGCGCCTGATGCGGGAGCGGTTTCGGCTGATGTAAGCGTTTGCGATCGTTGGATGAACCAAAGACGGTTTGCGCGCAACAGGCGGATGGTGGCTACCCTTTGCGTGATGCAGGATACTGTTGATGACAACGATCAGATGGTCTACCGCTTTGACGGCGACAGGAATTGGAAACATGGCGAAGGTGAGCGGTGCGGCGGTGTTTGCGGGCAAGGCGTGGCAGCAGGTACTGGCGCGCGATGCCGGCGCGGACGGCCAGTTTGTCTATGCGGTAAAGTCGACGGGCATTTACTGCCGGCCGAGCTGCCCGAGCCGCAAGCCGGAGCGCAAAAACGTGAGCTTTTATCCGGCGCCGGCGCAGGCGGAGGCGGCTGGGTTTCGTGCTTGCCTGCGTTGCGAGCCGTTGCGCGCGGAGCCCAAGGCCGATCCGCAGGCGGAGG
>CAMQQG010000222.1:0-40542 GCA_947034895.1 Rhytidiadelphus loreus | reverse complement strand
TATGGCGACTGTAGCCGGTGGTGCAATATTCCAACCTATTATTGGTTTGTTTCTACAGCTTTATTGGAATGGGGCAACGCATAATGGTGTCCCATTCTACAGCGCAACAGATTACCGTAAGGCATTTATAGTGTTACCGCTATGTTATGTTTTTGCTTTGTTGATTGGAAAGTTTTTAATTAAAGAAACTCATTGCCAACCACAACATAACGATGGCACGTAGTAAAAGTAGTCAGCGCTGGCTTAAACAACATTTTAACGATCCTTATGTAAAGCGTGCACATCAGGAAGGTTTACGTTCACGATCGGCTTATAAACTGTTGGAAATTCAAGAGAAAAATAAACTTATTAAACCAGGGATGGTGATAGTTGATCTTGGCGCTGCGCCTGGTGGATGGTCTCAACTAGCTGCCAAGTTGGTTGGCGAAAAAGGAAAAGTCTTTGCGCTTGATATCTTAGCGATGCCCCCTTTGGCTCAGGTAGAATTTATTCAAGGTGATTTTCGCGAAGAGGCCATACTTCAACAGCTTTTGGACCAGTTACAATCTGCACCTGTTGACCTTGTTATTTCAGATATGGCCCCCAACTTAAGTGGTATGCGTGCCGTTGATCAGCCGCGTGCGATGTATCTGGCTGAATTAGCGCTGGATTTTGCTCAGCGTGTATTAAAACCAAAAGGTGCATTTATTATTAAGGCCTTTCAAGGTCAGGAATTTGAAGCTTATTTAAAAGCGTTGCGGCAGTTATTTAAAACCGTTTATATTCGCAAACCAGCCGCTTCTAGAGGGGCATCCGCTGAAGTTTATTTGGTAGCTATTGAGCTAGTAGCATTTAAAAAATAATGGACTAAACTTCTGAGAGACCTCAGAAAAATATCATTCTATTACTTATAAATCATCGATTTACTCTCCCAGAGTCTATACGGCAAATAAGTGTTATAAACAGGCAAAATCCAAAGTGATTTTATTTACCTGCTTTTGTAAAAAATTCGCATCTTGAAGTATGAGCAGTATATAATGCCCTCTTTGCTTAGAATTACGAGGTAGTCTAGCTTGAACGACATGCTAAAAAATCTATTTCTCTGGTTGATCATTGCTGTCATCCTCATTTCTGTTTTCAATAATCTAGAACCTCGTCATACTGCTGGGGAAAGTTTGACTTATTCTGACTTTCTACACAATGTTCAGAAAGGAAATGTAAAATCAGTCACAATACAGAGCAATCAGGTCATTAAAGGCCAACTTTCCAGTGATAAATCGTTCACTAGCTACATGCCTATTACGGATCAATACTTACTACCTGAACTGATTAAAAAAGGAGTGGATGTCAAAGGAGAACCACCGCAGCAAGAAAGCTTTTTGATGCGTATATTCATTAACTGGTTCCCAATGCTTTTACTGATCGGTGTATGGATATTCTTTATGCGTCAGATGGGTGGCGCTGGCGGAAAAGGTGCCATGTCTTTTGGACGTAGCCGCGCTCGATTATTAGGCGAAGATCAAGTTAAAGTTACCTTTGCCGATGTGGCAGGTGCTGAAGAAGCAAAAGAAGAAGTTAGCGAGCTGGTTGCTTTTTTAAAGGATCCGGCCAAATTTCAAAAATTAGGTGGAAAGATACCTCGCGGAGTTTTATTAATGGGTCCTCCGGGAACGGGGAAAACCTTATTAGCTCGAGCGGTTGCGGGTGAAGCAAAAGTCCCTTTCTTTACTATCTCAGGCTCGGACTTTGTTGAAATGTTTGTAGGTGTTGGTGCGTCACGTGTACGCGATATGTTTGAACAAGCCAAAAAACAAGCTCCTTGCATTATCTTCATCGATGAAATTGATGCCGTCGGTCGTCATCGTGGCGCAGGTCTTGGTGGCGGACATGATGAACGTGAACAAACACTTAACCAACTTTTGGTCGAAATGGATGGCTTTGAAGGAAACGAAGGCGTCATTGTTATGGCAGCCACTAACCGTCCCGATGTTTTAGATCCTGCTTTATTACGACCTGGCCGCTTTGATCGACAAGTTATTGTTGAACTTCCTGATATCCGTGGAAGAGAACAAATTCTTAAAGTACATCTGAAAAAAGTGCCTTGTGGGGATGATGTAAATCCCGTTATTATCGCACGAGGTACACCCGGATTTTCTGGAGCTGATTTAGCTAACCTCATCAATGAAGCCGCTTTATTTGCTGCGCGCGAAAATAAAGCAACGGTGGATATGAGTGATTTAGAAAAAGCAAAAGATAAAGTCATGATGGGAACCGAAAGACGTTCCATGGTAATGAACGAAAAAGAAAAAGAGCTTACCGCTTATCATGAAGCAGGCCATGCAATCGTAGGTCGATTGGTTCCTGAACACGACCCAGTCTATAAAGTCACAATTATTCCACGTGGTAAGGCTCTTGGTGTAACCATGTTTCTTCCTGAAGAGGATCGATACAGTTATACAAAGCAACGCTTAGAAAGCCAAATTGCCAGCTTGTTTGGCGGACGAATCGCTGAAGCATTAATTTTTGGACTCGAACAAGTCACGACGGGTGCTTCTAATGATATTCAACGTGCCACTGAGATTGCACGCAGTATGATTACTAAATGGGGTCTTTCTGAGCGTCTTGGTCCATTAAATTATAACCAAGAAAATGACGAAGTGTTTTTAGGTCACCAAATTGCTAAACACAATAAGTTTTCAGATGACACTGCTAATTTAATTGATGAAGAAAGTCGAGCAATTGTCGATCGTAATTACAAACTTGCTAACACGCTGTTACAAGATAACATTGAAAAATTACATATGATGGCTGAAGCGCTTATCAAGTATGAAACGATTGATGCTGAACAAATCGATGACATTATGCAAGGAAAAGCTCCACGTGAACCAAAAGGCTGGAGTGATAATGGCAATAAAAAAGCAAAAGTGGTTCCATCGTCATCGTCCGCCTCTGAAGCGGATGATAAATCAGTGTCTGGGCCAGAAGATGCCATCGATGGCGCTGTAAGTTAGTTAATGGTTCAACCTTTTATGAAAAGAACCCTTTCGGCTTTGAATGCAAGCCCAGTCCGGAAGTATTTTGGTACCGATGGAATACGTGGCAAAGTGGGTGACTACCCTATTACTCCCGAGTTTATGTTAAAGCTAGGTTGGGCTGTCGGTCGCGTTTTAGCAAATGGAAATAATAAAGTTCTTATTGGTAAAGATACGCGTATTTCAGGTTATATGTTTGAGTCAGCTTTAGAAGCCGGTTTATCCGCTGCAGGTGTTGATGTGTATCTTTTGGGGCCTATGCCTACCCCTGCAATCGCTTTTCTCACCTCTGATCTCGGTGCTCAAGCCGGCATTGTTATCAGTGCTTCGCATAATCCCTATGTTGACAATGGTATTAAGTTTTTCTCACATAACGGAACTAAATTACCTGAAGCTCTTGAATGTGCTATTGAAGCACAACTTAATAATCCTCTCACGACCGTTGAGCCGGCCAAATTAGGCAGAGCACGTCGTGTAGAAGATGCGAAATCCCGCTATGTTAACTTTTGTAAATCAACGTTACCCAAAGATATTAACTTCAAATCATTGAAGATTGTTTTAGACTGCGCAAACGGCGCTACCTATCATATCGCTCCCTCCTTATTTTCTGATCTAGGCGCAGATATAACTGTTTTAGGAATAAATCCGAATGGTTTAAATATTAATATGGACTGCGGATCGACTCATCTTGAAGTACTGCAAAAAACTGTTTTAGAAAAAAAAGCGGATATTGGTATTGCTTTTGACGGAGATGGCGACCGGGTATTGATGGTAGATCATTGTGGTGAAATAGTAGATGGCGATGAATTACTTTTTTTACTGGCGCAACATGGGGTAAAAACTAATACCGTGCATGGTGGGATTGTAGGAACAGCGATGAGTAACCTAGGTTTAGAGCTTGCTCTAAAAAAATTAGGTCTAGATTTCTTACGTGCTCCTGTAGGTGATCGTTACGTTAATGAGCAATTACAAGCAACCGGTTGGCCTCTAGGTGGAGAAGCCTCCGGCCATATCATCTCACGTAATATTATTAAAACCGGTGACGGTATCATCGTTGCCTTACAAGTATTAGTCGCACTGCAAGCAGAAAAACAATCACTACATACTGCTAAAAAGGGTATGCAAAAATTCCCACAAAAATTAATCAATATTCCGGTAAAAAAGCCTTCGTTGGTCGCTGAAGCTGCAAGCGTAAAAAAAGCCGTTACTGAAGCAGAAAATAAATTGGCCAGTGAAGGGCGTATTCTGGTACGCCCTTCCGGCACAGAATCCGTAGTTCGGATCATGGTAGAAGGAAAAGAAGCCCTGCAAGTTCAACAGATTGCCGAGCAATTGGCTGCCATCGTTAAAACTGTCGCTACGGGTTAGTCTTTTTCAGTACCTGTTATTCCGTAATAGCTGAGCTGAGCTGAGCTGAGCTGAGCTGTGTTACATTCCTTGATTCACTTAGGCTTTCTTTTTCTGTAACCGATCAGCCCCGCCCAAAATTAAGGCTAAATCCCATCACTGTCTTAATATTTAGCTGTATCGAATCAATTTCGATACAGCTAAAGAGGTTCATTTCATCAAAAGCTTAGTTTAGGCTCCATTTTTTTTGGTATTTCTGATGGGGGGGTGAGCTGTTCCCTTTCTCTAGCTTGATATGCTTCGTATTGTTCTTGTAATGATGGTTCTTGTAATGATGGAGGCTTCGTATATTCCTTAGCTCCACATATATATAACATTATATTCAACCCAGCTTCATCCCATGGGAGCTCAAGTCCAGGAACTGGTTTAAAATTGCCTTTTCCAAAAGCCTTAGTAAAATTGCGATTAATTCCATTAATCAGGAACGAACGGTCAATATTAAAAGCTTGGTCTAATGATAGGCTATTCGGAGTTTTGCCGAAAACACCAGTTTCTAAATAAACTTGTAGTGCTCTCCAAACATATAACCCGCAGGAATTAGAATCACCTTGCAAGCCATAAACTGTTTCTTTTATATTTAAATGTAATGGAGGGGAGATGCTACTTACAAAAAAACCATAGCTTTGTTTAACTAGCGCATAACTATTATAACAATAATCTTTCAGCAACGTCGTTAGAATACCTTTTTGAGAGTTATAAAGCGTGGATTCTATTTTTAATCCATTGATCTCTGTTTTAAGTAAAACGAAATGCTTTCTACCAGTTTGTTTTAGCGCGCATGGCATTAATAGAGTAGCTTTTATTCCCTGTGGATGCTTTTCCAAAAAAGCACTAACAACGCGATTGATAGAAGCCAAAGGGTCGCCTTCTTCATTCTCCGTATTATCAGAAGTCACTTCAAAAACAAAGATAGGATTGGAGTCTTTTTCGATTAATTTCTTGTAATGAGTAGTTCTCACATTTTTTTTTGTCTCATTCCCTGTAGTAACCGAACCTTCCTTTAATTGTCGAGTCTCAAGCCTACTTGTCCAGACATATAATTCCGATAAGTTCAAAGCATTAAGATTACTTGGAAATAACCCTCTGTAAACTGATTGATTACCGACCTTAATAAGCATATCCGCGTCTGGGATTGCCACCATTATTGATACTGGCAAATCCAAGCTAGCACCTTGAGACTTTTGGCCAGAAGGTCCTTCCGTTGAAGAGTTTTGCGCTTGTTTTTGTGTTTTTGAAGAAGTTTGTCCCATATCTAGATCCTCTTTTTTTTCTAAATTTTAACACAATTTTAAAGCTGCGTGGGATTTAAAATTAAAAACGCGCTATAAATACTGTATTTTACTATAAAATAGCAAACAATCTCTCTAATAAAATACAATATTTTATCGAAAAAACTTGCATATATTATAAATAAAAACTATTGACTAACTTATGCAAGCTTCTAGTTTTCGCCTTTCTAGATCAGATAAACAGTATTGGTTCGTTCTGTATTGAGTGATAAGAAAAAATCGTTACGTAATGCGTTGTGCTACTAACGGTGATCCTTGTTATATCTGCATTACTAGTAATTTCAAAGCCTTAGTCATTATTATTCCACGGTAACCGACTTCGCAAGGTTACGTGGTTGATCAACGTCTGTTCCTTTGAGAATAGCCACATGATAAGCCAATAATTGTAATGGCAGCGTAAAAACTAGAGGGCCAAGCACATCATCTTTTGTCTTCGGCAATACAATTGTTTCACAACCCTCAACTTTATCTTCCGGATTTTGTACAAATAAAATAATTTGCCCGCCGCGCGCGCGTACCTCTTCAATAGTCGATTTTACTTTTTCAACTAAAGCATTTGCTGGTAATAATGCAATTACGGGCATATTGTTATCTACTAAAGCCAGTGGCCCATGTTTAAGTTCTCCTGCCGGATAAGCCTCAGCGTGAATATAAGAAATTTCTTTTAGCTTGAGTGCGCCTTCTAAAGCAACCGGAAAATAAATACCACGTGCAATAAATAAGGCATTTGATTTATCGATGAATAATTTTGCCAATTGTTTAATTGACGCATCTAAGGTTAAAGTTTCTTCTAAAAGCTTTGGTAACTTACGTAATTGTGATACCCAGTCTTGCTCGCGTTTTTTACTCCAACCCTGGTGCCGCCCCAAAAGAGCAGTTAACAAAAGTAAAACGGTTTGTTGCGTCATAAAGGCTTTTGTCGAGGCAACTCCAATTTCAGGACCTGCGCGTGTCAACAACACAAAATCTGATTCGCGTACCATTGCACTTTCTGGCGCATTACAGATCGTTAAAGTCGCTGCATAATTTTTAGTCTTTGCTTGTCGTAATGCTTCTAAGGTATCCGCGGTTTCTCCTGATTGGGATAACGTAACAAACAACGTATCTGGCTCAACTAGCGGCGCGTGATAACGAAACTCACTTGCGATTTCAACATGGCAAGGAAGCCCTACCCAACTTTCTAGCCAATACCTTGCAATTAATCCCGCATAATAACTGGTGCCGCAAGCGACTATTTGTACGCGTCGGATACTTGAGAATTTATCGGCTGCTTGAAAACCACAAATACCATCTAAAACCTGATTTTGTGAGATGCGTCCTTCTAATGCAGCACTGACTGCTTCTGGTTGTTCAAAAATCTCTTTTTCCATAAAATGTCGGTATTTCCCTTTATTTATCACATCATGTTGTAGTGTTGAACGATAGGGTGAACGTTGTACGCTTTGACCTTCAGTATCATAGAATGCGACCTTGTCAGAACTAATCTGCGCAACATCCCCTTCTTGTAAATAAATAAATTGCTGTGTAACAGGAAGTAAGGCTAAATGATCTGAAGCAATGAAGTTTTCACTTTCGCCTAAACCAATAACCAAAGGACTACCCTTGCGTACTGCAATCAAGGTGTCAGGCACTTCACGATAGAGAAAAACCAAAGCAAAAGCACCTTGCAAACGCTTTATCGTTTGCAAAACCGCAGATAAGAAATCGTTATTTTTTTTGAGTTGTTGATCAAAGAGGTGTGCAATAACTTCGGTGTCAGTTTCTGACTCAAAATGATAACCCACTTTTTTTAAGTCACGACGCAAAGATAAATAATTTTCAATAATACCATTGTGTACCAATGCTATATCGGATCCTGACATATGAGGATGCGCATTGGCCTCACAAGGCTTTCCATGGGTAGCCCAGCGTGTATGTGCAATACCTATATGGCCTGATAGAGATTCGGATGCAATTGCTTTCTCTAAACTCTCTACTTTTCCAAGAGTACGCCGCCGCTGCAATTGTTCATGAGAATCAAGCAATGCAATACCCGCGGAATCATAGCCGCGATATTCGAGCCGCTTTAACCCCTCTAAAAGGATAGGTACAACATTACGTTGTGCTGTAGCTGCTACGATCCCACACATATTTAGTAGACCTCTTTATTGATTGAATTTTGCTCTATAGCAGTAGTTAAGTACTAAACTTATCAATATTATGGGTTAATCTTAGATTTCAAGCTAGTTTTTAAGCGCTTAAACTTCGGTTACACTTGGAAGATGGATGTTATTACTAGGTTAAGGATAGCAAAAAAAGAACTTATTGATTGGATTCTTCCCTATACCTGCATTTTATGTAGCGAAGCAACAAACCGATCCATTGATTTGTGTCTGGATTGTGAAAAAAACCTATCTTGGCTAGGTCATGTTTGCATTCACTGTGCTGCGCCATTACACCTTGAAACAAACTCTATTTGTGGTGCTTGTTTAAAAAAGCCTTTTCCCTCTTATAAAACCTGCGTACCATTCGCCTATACTGGAGCAATAAGAAAATTTATTAGTGGATTAAAATTCCAACAACACTTGCATTACGCAACAATTTTAGGAAGTTTACTCACTGAAGAAATCAAATTACGCTATCAAAAAGACCATTTTCCAAACTTAATTATTCCTGTTCCTTTACACACCAAACGCCTTCGTGAAAGGGGTTTTAATCAGGTTGTGGAAATTGCGAAATTCATTAAAAAAGAATTAAAGATTTCGGTCGATTATAAAAGCTGCATGCGCGTAAGAAATACGCTGGCACAAAGTGACTTACCTGCTGACCAACGCCGTACTAACGTAAAAAATGCGTTTGCACTACAAACACAAAAAAATCTATTAAACCAACATATTGCGCTGCTCGATGATGTGATGACCACTGGTCACACACTCACCGAACTAAGTCGCATTTTATATGATGCAGGTGTAAAAAGAATAGATGTATGGTGTTGTGCACGCACGTATTTAAACAGCTTTTAAACCTACTCGAACTGAGATTAAAATACTGAGTATTTTAATACTCTTCGCGTTCCCGACGACGATGATCTCCACCAGAACTGCGTCGATATCCACCACCAGAACCGCCGCCGCCGCCGCCTGTTCTTGAACCGCCGCCTGAGCGAGCGCCGCCACGGTTTCCGCCGCCGCCACTGGAATCAGGTGGGTTTGCGTGTGAAACTGTAATTGAACGTCCTTCATGCACACTACCGTTCAGAGCTTCGATGGCATTTTGTGCCGACTCAGCTGTTTCCATTTCAACAAAACCAAAGCCTTTACTACGTCCGCTATGGAAGTCCCGAATGACTTTAACAAAAACTACCTTACCAAATGCTTCAAAAAGGGCTCTCAACATATCGTCATCGACGCTATAGCTCAAACCACCAACATACAATCTTTTATTCACGCAAAACCTCCAAAAGGCTATAAAAAGGACCACCTCTAAGCTAGCATAATCACATATTTCAACTCTAGCTTGTGGCCAATATAAACTAAACATCGCCATCGTAACACAATAGCGCCCGCTAGGGTATAGAGGGATGACAAAACTTGAACGATTAACCGCCAAAGTAAATACCCTGTTCCCAACAGAAGGGAGTTCCTTTGAACCAAATATGTAGCCCTTAGAGCACAACCCTTACGCAGAGCCTAGGTTACTCTAGAAAACTACGTAACATCCAAGCATTTTTCTCATGAACTTCCATGCGATCAGAGAGCAGATCGACTGTCACCTGATCTTCCGTTTTTTCTATCTCAGGTAATAATTCTCTCGCTAGCCGGACGATAATTTCATTATCGTTCACTAACTGACTTATCATTTCTTTGGCTTTTACTGATTTCACCCCAATAGATTCTTTAATTTTACTGAACTTAGCAAAATCTTCATAGCTTGCTGGTACTAGAAAACCGAGTGCACGTATACGTTCTGCAATAGTATCGCCAGCATTCCAAAGATCGATATATTGTGCTTCGAATAAACTATGCAAAGGTTGAAACATAGGGCCAACTACGTTCCAATGAAAATTATGTGTTTTCAAATACAACACATAGTTATTTGCTAATAATTTGATTAATCCATCCGTTGTTTTTTTTCTTTTAGCTTCCGTCATTCCGACATTGAGTGTCTCTTTCATTAGAACCTCCTAATAACTAAAAGTCTAATCTTGTTCAATATCATCTACATCATCAATATCATTATTTTCAGAGTCTGCAGTAGAATTGCTATTTTGCCTAATCAAATAATTTCTGCGTTGTAAATAGGCATTGCGTTGAAAAACATATGGGTCAAACGAAACTTGCTTGATAGTTTGATCAAAATCCAACAATTGTGCTCTGGTATTAACAAAATTTCCAATTATTAAACCATTACGCCAATCAATGTCGTTAATATAGGGATACACCGAAAACACACTGTAATTTACTGGCCATGCAATAGCATCACGCACAGTGCAGGGACCTAAAATTGGCACAATAAAATAGGCGGAAGAACGATAACCCCATTTTGCTAATGTTAATCCAAAATCCTGAGAATGCGGAGGCAGGTTAATATGACTCGCCACATCAATTAATCCACCTATACCAACGGTTGAATTAATTATTAGACGCCATGTATCTGCCGTCGCATCATAAAAATCAGCTTGTAATACATCATTAATGATGGTGGGCACTTGCCCTAAATTACTAAAAAAATTATTAATCCCTTTTGTTACAGGCCAGGGTAAAATGGTTTTATAGACGGTCGCGATCGGTTTAAAAATAACTTTATCTAACGTTTGATTTAATTTAAAAGCATGTCGATTGTAGTTTTCATAAGGGTCATTATTTGAATCTTCTACCGCAAACGCCGGCATAGCTATTAAAAATAGCAAGCAAAATCCTAAACGTTTGTTAAGCATATAGCACGGACCTCTTTCGTATTTATAATTTTAATTGGCAGATTCATCTAAATATTTTTCTGCATCTAATGCTGCCATACAGCCAGTGCCTGCAGAAGTTATTGCTTGGCGGTAAATAGAGTCTGCTACATCACCTGCAGCAAATACCCCAGGTATATTTGTTGATGTTGCAGCGCCAACGTTACCGCCTTTAACAAGAATATAACCACTTTCCATTTTTAATTGATCTTGAAATAACGCTGTATTAGGTGAATGCCCAATTGCAATAAAAACACCATGTACGTCAAGTTGACTTAATTCTTGCGTTTTAACATTTTTAACCTTAACACCATTAACGCCTTGCTCATCACCCAAAATAGTATCTACAACACTATCCAACACTAAGGTGATCTTTCCCGCTTTAACTTTAGACATTAATTTATCAATTAAAATCTTTTCGGAACGGAAGGTATCTCTTCTATGAATTAATAGCACCTTATCTGCAATATTCGCCAGATAAAGTGCTTCTTCAACGGCAGTATTACCGCCTCCAACGACGGCTACTTTCTGTCCTTTATAAAAAAAACCATCGCAAGTAGCACACGCTGAAACCCCTTTGCCCATAAATTCTTTTTCTGAATGTAAACCCAGGTATTTAGCTGAAGCACCGGTTGCTATGATCAAAGCATCGCAATGATAAGTTGCTTCATCTCCTTCTAAAACAAAAGGCTTTTTTAAAAGTTCAACACTATTAATTTGATCAAATATAACTTGGCTATCAAATCGCTCAGCATGCTTTAACATACGCTCCATGAGCGCAGGCCCTTGTAAACCTTCCACATCGCCTGGCCAATTATCCACATCAGTAGTGGTCATTAATTGTCCGCCTTGCTGTAGTCCTGTAATAACAACAGGTTTTAAATTAGCGCGCGCTGCATAAATTGAAGCTGTATATCCGGCAGGTCCTGAGCCTAAAATAATTAAACGATGCTTTTGAACTTTTTTCATACCTATTCACTTTAGGGTAAAACCCAGAATAATAAAAATATTGTTATAATCAAACTATATACTTATTTACAACCGGTACAACCAAAGTATAACAATACCATAATATATGGCCAGCATATCGTGTGCACTTTCTTCGGGATGTATCATTAAGGAGCGCCTTTGAAACGACGAACTAAATCTGAAGAGATATCATATCTAAGCCTCATTCAACGCTTGCGTGAGGGATTATTTATTGCAAGTGTTGCCATCGCTCTTTTTCTACTGCTTGCTTTATGGACTTATCATCCCAGCGCACGCATGTTATCCATGAATATCGCAGGCCACTTAGGCGATAGGTTGGCGCATTTATTTTTCCATTGGGTTGGTTCATTAGCTTACCTTTTTCCTGTATTACTGCTTTATAGTGGATGGCAAGGTTTTAAAGGGCGCTTGAATGCTGATATTAGTAATATAAATTTTCCATTTTTAGGATTAAGATTATTAGGGTTTCTGGTTGTTTTTATTGCCTCGTGTGGGCTTGCTAGTCTGCATAGTACGCATGCCATTCATGGCTATACACCCGGTGGTCTTTTAGGCTCATTCGTCACAAAAAATTTTGTAGCTCAATTCAACGTTGTAGGTAGCACCGTATTTTTATTGGCTTTACTATTAGCCAGTACAACTTTAGCAACCGGTTTTTCTTGGCTAAATAGCGCACATAAAATAAGCCAACATATAAATACCTTAGCCGCACAAGGCTATGAAATGGTAAAACGTCTTTATGGTCGAGTAAGAAAAAACTTGGCTAAGCGCTTAATTAAAAAAGAAAAAACTTTTATTGAAAAAGAGCCTATACAACCCAAACCTAAATTAAATCTTAATACTAAACCGATTGCACCCCCTGCAAACGTGGCAAGCGCTATGACAAGTGCCGCCTTGCAAGATGCTGCCCTCACTACTTATTCACCTTCTATTCCTATTAAACCTTATTCGCCACCAACGACCATCACACCTAGTAAAAAAGTCTCGACGAGTGCATCACTTCCCTCATTAAGCTTATTAGATCCGGCTGAGGCAGCGAGTAAAGAAAGTTACTCTCGTGAGGAATTAGAGCAACTTTCACGTGACGTTGAACTTCGTTTGAAAGATTTCGGCATACAAGTAAGCGTGGTTGCTGTGCATCCAGGACCCGTTGTTACGCGTTTTGAAATGCAACCTGCTGCAGGTGTTAAAGTAAGCCGAATTACCGCGCTTGCAAAAGATCTAGCACGCTCACTATCCGTCGTAAGCGTTCGAATTGTAGAAGTTATTCCTGGAAAATCGGTAGTGGGTTTAGAAGTTCCTAATAAACACAGAGAAATCGTCCGTTTAAGCGAAATATTAAGTTCTAATTCTTATCAACAAGCACGCTCTCCACTTTCACTTGCATTAGGAAAAGATATCGCGGGTCACCCTGTCATTGTTGATTTAGGGAAAATGCCACATCTATTAGTCGCTGGTACAACAGGTTCTGGAAAATCTGTAGGTCTAAATGCAATGTTGCTAAGTATTTTATATAAAGCAACGCCGCAAGAAGTCCGTTTAATAATGATCGATCCTAAAATGTTGGAATTAGCAATTTATGAAGGTATTCCGCATCTTTTAGCGGCAGTTGTTACTGATATGAAAGAAGCTGCCAATGCCTTACGATGGTGTGTCGCTGAAATGGAACGTCGCTATAAATTAATGGCAAACCTGGGTGTACGAAACTTGGCGGGCTTTAATCAGAAAATACAAGATGCTCAAACCAAAGGTTGTCCTATTAATAATCCTTTTCCAAACCCCGAACAGGGCGATCAAACTGAACCCTTAGCGCAACTTCCTTACATTATTGTCTTAATTGATGAGTTTGCAGACATGATGATGGTGGTTGGAAAAAAAGTAGAAGAGTTAATTGCTAGAATTGCACAAAAAGCACGGGCTGCAGGTATCCATTTAATTTTAGCGACGCAAAGACCTTCAGTAGATGTCATTACAGGGTTAATCAAAGCAAACATACCGACTCGAATTGGTTTTCAAGTGTCATCTAAAATAGATTCACGCACGATTCTTGATCAACAAGGTGCTGAACAACTATTAGGTCACGGAGATATGCTGTATTTAGCACCCGGTACGGGTGTTCCTATTCGTGTGCACGGTGCATTTGTTGCCGATCAGGAAGTACATCAAGTAGTTAATGCATTGAAGCAATCCGGCACACCGGATTATATGCTGGATTTAACCAAAGCTACACTTGAAATATCTGATCCTAGTTCGGAATATGCGGATAATAGTTATGGTGAAAAAGATGCGCTATATGATCAAGCAGTGCAAATTGTTTTAGAAACACGACGTGCTTCTATTTCTAGCGTTCAACGTCGACTTAAGATTGGTTATAATCGTGCCGCTCGCTTAATGGAAGATATGGAAAAAGCGGGCCTAGTTAGTGCTATGGAAAATAATGGTAACCGAGAAATTTTAGTACCCAATAGGCTTAACGAATAGGTTTTCTAAAAAACTTCATCATCGATAACCAAACAGCCCCATTAGAAAAATTTATCTAGGGGGCTTTTTGATCATACTCTTTAGGAAGTTTTGATTAAGTTCTTATCAATTAACCCCAATGCCATTACTTCATCTCTTTCCGCACGTAATTCATTTAAGGTTATTTGTAATTTCTCTTTACCAAAAGAATCATGTTGAATACCTTTCACCACATTCAATCGGCCTTCTGCATCTACCTGACAAGGGAAAGAAAAAATCAAATCTTCATCCACTCCGTATTCACCTTTGGAGCAAAGAGCGATGGAGAAATAATCATCTCGCTTCGTTTCATGCGTTAAATGGTAAATACTTCCAATCACCGCATTCGCCGCAGAAGCTGCAGATGAAGCACCGCGTGCTTTTATAACGGCCGCACCACGTTTTTGAACTGAAGAAATAAAATCAGTTTGCAACCACTGTTCATCTGTGATCGTTTCAATCACTGGCTTACCATTAATTTTTGCGTTATAAAAATCAGGATATTGAGTTGAAGAATGATTTCCCCAAATAGCTAATTGACTCACTTCTTTTACTAGTACACCCGCTTTTTGAGCAAGCTGTGATTTTGCTCGATTTTCATCGAGTAGAGTCATCGCAAAAAAGCGATCATTAGGTACATCCGGCGCATGATGCATAGCAATCAAACAATTTGTATTGCAAGGGTTTCCTACAACGAACACTTTAACATCATCCGCTGCATGATCGTTAATTGCTTTACCTTGTGGCGCAAAAATACTGCCATTTATTTTCAATAAATCTGCGCGTTCCATACCCTCCTTACGGGGCATTGATCCAACCAAAATAACCAAATTAGCGCCTTGCATCGCTTCATTAAGATCACTGGTGCAAACAATTTTATCTAATAAAGGAAAAGCACAATCATCTAATTCCATGGCGGTGCCATGTAATGCTGGAAGACTTCTCTCGAGCTCTAATAAATGGAGTTTAACAGGCTGATCCGCACCACACATTTGTCCTGAAGCAATCCGGAACAATAAAGCATAGCCAATTTGTCCTGCCGCGCCGGTCACAGTAACGGTGATTGGTTTTTTTAGCATACGAGCTCCTAATTAATCGTGTTGTTTTAAACGAAATACTTGGTCCAAGCATGGGATTTATCGCCCACGGCTAAAAATGCCGTATTTCGTAAAGAAGGTTCTACATTATACCGCAATATATGCCCTTGGGAATCAATAAGCGCACCACCCGCTTCCTGTAAAATACATTGGCCTGCTGCTGTATCCCATTCACAAGTAGGACTAAAACGCGGGTAAACATCGGCAAAGCCCTCTGCTAGCAAGCAAAATTTTAAAGAGCTACCGCAACGTATTAAGCTTAAAGCTTTGAACCGGGGAAAAAAACTCTGGAGCGTATCCACTCCATGCCTACGACTAACTGTCATAATGATTGACGAATCTTGCTCCCAGGGACAAGTCTGTAATGGTTCAATGGGTTGTTCAGCTATTTGTTTAAATGCACCTTGTTCAGCTGCTGCAAAATAGCAATACTCAAATATTGGCGCGTATATAACACCGAGGATAGGTATATGGTTTTCAATTAAAGCGATATTTATCGTAAACTCACCATTTTTTGCTAGGAATTCTTTAGTGCCATCCAGTGGATCAATCAGCCAATAACGTTGCCAATGTTGACGCTCTTCAAAATCAGATGTCATTAACTCCTCTGATAGGATAGGTATTTCAGGTGTTAATTGGCTTAAACCTTCGCAAATAACATGATGGGCAGCTAAATCAGCAGCGGTTACAGGGGATTTATCTGCTTTATATTCTATCGTAAAATCACTATGATAAATGTTAAGCACTTGTTTCCCTGCTTGTTTAGCCAGAGAAATAACATTTTGAAGTAAGGCGTTCATACAATCAATAGACTCACAGCAATAGGATTTTTGGCAACGTCGTTGAAACGAAGCACCTGAGTGTATATACAAGAACAAATTTTATTAAAAAACTTAGTGAGAAGTAGTATACCCGATTAGAGGATGGACGAAACAACGCTCTTGCTAAGGTGGATCTTTATGAAACAACAACCGACTAAGTATTTCCTCATCGTTCCTGCCGCAGGCATTGGCACCCGCATGCAAAGCGATATCCCTAAGCAGTATCTTAGGGTCAATGCTAAAACAATTATTGAATTGACTTTAAATACATTGCTCGACTGTGCTGCATTTGAAAAATGTGTGATCGTTATCAATGAAGATGACGAGCATTGGGATTCGCTAAAGTTTACCCACCCTAAATTAATAGTCACGCAAGGCGGTAAAGAGCGTTCTAATTCTGTTTTTAATGGATTAGTCGCTTTAAAAACTTTTATTCGGGAAAATGATTGGGTAGTAGTTCACGATGCCGTTCGCCCTTTTTTACAGACGAGTGACATCGATAAACTTATTAATGAAGTAGGTGAGGATCCCGTAGGCGGTTTATTAGGATCACCGTTAAAGAACACGATCAAACGCATTAAAGACCAACATTGCCTAGAAACAGTGAATCGTCAAAATTTATGGCAAGCATTAACGCCGCAAATGTTTCGCTATCATTTGCTCTTTAAAGCCTTATGCTCTGCTATTGAAAAACAACAAAACATCACCGATGAAAGCAATGCTATTGAGTTATTAGGAAAACATCCGAAAATGGTTGAGGGACGTACAGATAATATTAAAATCACAGACAGTTATGATCTAGCCTTATTTAAATATTACTGCTCAATTAACTGACAAGAACCATTAGCTAATCTTTGAATTCTCAAGCAACTTTCATCGTTTTAGAAGCAAGCTTTTGCTCGCCGGAAACATATAACTCATAATCCAATTGACCAAAGCCTTTTGCTAACGCGCTATCATACTTCTTCTTTTCTAAACCCGAGGCTTTCTTACTATCAGCTTCATGAACAGCCAACAACTTAATCAATACATAACTACCATTTGGTAAAGCAAGTCCTTCCACCGAAAGTGTTTTCCCGTTAGTTGGAGGCAAATTAAATGCTGCCTTAATTACTTCAGGTGATGGCTTATCTGCATTGCGTGCCACGTTATCAAGCTGCTGCCAATGTAAAATGGGGTTCTTCTTCTGAGAATTTGAAAATGAACCTTTTTCTTTTAATTCGCTAAGCAATTGCTGCCCAAAAGCATAATTCTTTTCTTTAGCTTGTTGCTTGCTTAATTGTTCGATGATTTGTGTTTTTACTTCAGCAAACTTCTCAGCAGTTGCTGGCGTATGTTGTCTAACATGTAACACAATGGCTGTGTTTTCATCTATATCAATAATTGGACTGTTGTTGCCCTGCAAACAATCTTGACTAAATGCTGCTTTAATAATTTTTGGGTTTTTGGTTAATCCATCGCTTCCCCCTGTTTGTTCAAACAAAGGTGTTGATTGAATAGTTAAACCCAATGTTTTAGCTGCTGTTTGTAGGGAGTCAGGATGGGTATAAGTTAAATTAGCTAGTTTATCTCTTTTATTTACGAATTGTTTGTCATCTTTTAATGCGCTAAGCGAAAGCTTAAGATAATTAATACTTACCTGTTCAGGGCGAATAAATTGGCTTTTATTCTTTTCATAATAAGCCAATGCTTCTGCATCAGTGATAGACGATGGACTTACAGAAACTTTACTCGCTGGAATAACAATGTACGCAAAATCTCTTTTTTGATTAATTAAGTCTATTGCTTGATTAACCTCTCCTGGCAAAGAAAATGCTGTTTCTGTTATACCCGTCTGTATTTGGGAAATTAACAATGACTTTTTCAACTCGTTTAAAAAATCAAGCTTTGAATAGCCTAACGCATTTAATACGGTATAGAAACGCGTGCTAGAAAAACGCCCGTCTGACTGAAAAAGAGGTGTATGTAATAAAGCGGAATCTAAGGCTGATTGGCTTATGCGATAATGTTGTTTGTGAGCAGCTTGTGTTAGAACTTGAGTCAAAATCCACTGCTCGAGCGTTTGTTTCTTTAACTGCTCGCTTAACACTTTATCCAGAGTCTGTGTTTTTAATTGTAACGTTGCTTGCTGATATAAGCGCTTATAAGCGATTTCAAACTCATGTTGGGATAACTTTTGACCCCCAACTTCAGCAATGATTTTATCATTCCTTCCATTGCGTAAATCTAAATAACCGTGAGCTCCCCATAATGCGAACAATATAATGACCACCCCAATAATAACTGAGGTTAACCAACCATGCGTTCTATCACGAATTGACTGTAGCATAGACATTTTCCAAACTGCGTTATGAACTTGATTTTTTGTTGAACGCTTGGCTACGATCCTCGTTTACCAATATGTAAACTCCGATCCTCGCCAAGCATCCGTTGCGAATTCAAACCCAGATTGGGTTTTGAAAGAAGTTTAACTAGATATGCAATTTAAAAAACTTGGCGGAGTGGACGGGACTCGAACCCGCGACCCCCGGCGTGACAGGCCGGTATTCTAACCAACTGAACTACCACTCCCGCAATTAATGGTGGGTGCTGTAGGGATCGAACCTACGACCCTCGCCTTGTAAGGGCGATGCTCTACCAACTGAGCTAAGCACCCGCTCAAAAGGAGCGCCATTCTAAACCGAAACAGAATGGATTACTACTCTTTTTCTCTTAAAATTTGTACTGCGTCTTTGAGCCCTTTTCCTACTTTAAAAGAAGCTACGTTACTTGCAGGAATTTGCAACGCTTCTCCCGTCTTAGGATTACGACCTGTACGCGCTTTGCGTTCATTTACTTTAAATGTACCAAAACCGATTAAGGCTACGTCTTCACCTTTCTTCAGCGCATTTGTAATCGCTTCTAAAATCTTTTCTAATGTTTGCACGGCAGCACCTTTTGAAATGCGCGCAGACTCTACAATAACGTCAACTAAATCTGATTTATTCATTATACCCTCACATCGGTAAAAATTAAGCTCATACCTTTACATTGCTTTCAGCATCTTGCTATAGATTATTAAGTGACATGTTTATATCAATAGCAAGAATCGTCTGTCAAGAAAATATAATCTTATTAATGAGCATTGGCTGTAGGATTGTCTTTCGATTGATTTCTTTTACTTAATAGTTTTCCGGGTAGCATATTTTTTTTATTTCGCTTTTGTTTGGATTTTGAGCGAGAAAGCGGTTTGGTTGGATGCAATAAAGCAATATCCAACACTTCATCTATCCAACGCACTGGATAAATGGCTAATCCTTGCTTGATGTTTTCGGGAATCTCTTTGAGATCACGTTTATTTTCTTCTGGAATAATAACTTTTCGGATGCCGCCACGATGCGCTGCGAGTAATTTTTCTTTTAAGCCACCAATCGGTAACACTTCACCACGTAAAGTTATTTCTCCGGTCATTGCCACATCAGCACGCACAGGATTTTTGGTAATAGCTGAGACTAATGCTGTACACATGCCAACGCCCGCACTCGGACCATCTTTGGGCGTAGCACCTTCGGGTACATGTACATGGATATCTTTTTTCTCATAAAAGTGGATGGGGATACCCAAAATTTCTGCACGACTGCGCACAACGGTTAATGCAGCTTGAATAGATTCCTGCATTACCTCGCCCAAATGACCCGTATAGGTAGTTTTACCCTTACCCGGTATGACTGTCGCTTCAATCGTTAATAATTCACCACCTACTTCAGTCCAAGCTAATCCACTGACTTGACCGACTTGGTCATGTTCTTCCACTAAGCCATAGCGAAAACGTCGCACGCCTAAATATTTTTCTAGATTTTGTTCTGTCACCTTAACAGCTTTCAAACTAGGTTTACGTGCTATTTCCGTAACGACTTTACGGCAAATTTTAGCGATTTCTCTTTCAAGACTACGTACACCCGCTTCACGTGTGTAATAACGAATAATTTCTTGTAACGCCTTTTCCGAAAGAACAAGTTCTTTATTTTTTGTGGCTACTTTTAATCCGTTTTGTTTAAGTTGTTTGGGTACTAAGTGTTGTTTAGCAATATTAACTTTTTCATCTTCGGTATAGCCTGGAATCCTTATGACTTCCATACGATCCAATAATGCCGGTGGGATGTTTAAAGTGTTGGCCGTGGCTATAAACAAAACTTCAGACAAATCATAACTAACTTCTAAATAATGATCGTCAAAAGCATGGTTTTGTTCTGGATCTAATACTTCGAGTAACGCGGAAGCAGGATCACCACGAAAGTCCATTGCCATTTTATCAATTTCATCTAGCATAAAGAGTGGGTTTTTAACGCCAACTTTTGCCATTTTTTGCATGATACGACCTGGCATAGAACCTATATAGGTACGGCGATGCCCTCTAATTTCCGCTTCATCACGCACACCGCCTAGGGACATACGACTGAACTCACGTCCTATGGCTTCTGCAATTGACTGGCCTAAAGAAGTTTTACCTACACCTGGTGGACCTACTAAACATAAGATGGGTCCTTTTAATTTTTTAACGCGTTGGTGCACTGCTAAAAATTCAATCACACGTTCTTTAACTTTTTCTAAACCATAATGGGCTTCTTGCAAAACCTTTTGTGCTTTATCTAGGTCATAAAAAACTTTACTACGTTTACTCCAAGGAATAGACAAGATCCAATCTAAATAATTTCGACTAACTGTCGCCTCAGCTGCCATAGGCGACATAGATTTGAGTTTATTAAATTCAGCTAAAGTTTTTTCTTTAGCTTCTTTCGGCATTTTTGCCTTTTCTATACGTTTTGCAATGTCTTCCAATTCATTACCAACGCCTTGTGATTCACCCAATTCTTTTTGAATAGCTTTAACTTGTTCATTCAAATAATATTCGCGCTGACTTTTTTCCATTTGTTTTTTAACACGTCCGCGAATTCGTTTTTGCATCTGCAATAAATCAATTTCACTTTCAAGAAAAGTAAGTAACTTTTCTAAACGCGCTTTTAATGGAAATATTTCTAAGATTTCTTGTTTTTCTTGAATTTTAAGTGCGAGATGAGCCGCAATCATATCGGTTAAGCGACCTGGATTATCAATACTGGATAAGGTGCTTAATATTTCGATCGGGATTTTTTTATTTAACTTAATATATTGTTCAAATTGAGCAAGAACCGTACGTGTTAATACTTCAATTTCTTGATCATGCTTAACAGCGGGGATTTCAATTACTGCAATTTCTGCACTAATATAATCTTTTTCTTCAAAAAACTCTTTGATGTGCCCTCGTTGCGAACCTTCTACTAGAACTTTTACAGTTCCATCGGGTAATTTTAGCAACTGTAAGATAGTTGCAATGGTTCCAACTTCGTAAAAACCTTCAGTATTAGGATTGTCGTCGGCAGGATTCTTCTGTGCAATTAATAAAATTTTCTTCCCTACTGATGACATGGTAGCCAATAGGGCATTTATAGATTGTTTTCGTCCGACAAACAGCGGAATTACCATGTGGGGATAAACAACGACATCCCGTAACGGAAGCAATGGAAGCCTTTCTGAGGATTTACTTTCTATGCTCATAAGTTGCTATTCCCAAAAATTAATAAGCTTTTTAAACAACGCCACGCGGGTTTTTATTTTTTGTTAAAACCCGACGCTCACCTTCCCTTAAGTTAAGGGCGTTCTTTTCAAATGCAAGTCACCTGGAAAAAATTTGTAAGAAACTTAAGCTTTTTGAAATTTACTCACTACCTGTTGCTATTTCTCTCGCACCATCTACATCGACTACATCATTCTCTGTTTCTCTTTTGTAGATGATCAAAGGCTTAGCGCCTTTGGTAATAGTAGCAGCTTCAATCACTACTTTGCCAACATTCTGCATAGAAGGTAATTCATACATGATGTCTAGTAATACACCCTCTAAAATAGAACGTAATCCTCTAGCACCCGTTTTTCGTTCTAATGCTTTGCATGCTATGACTTGCAATGCATCTTCACGAAATTCTAGTTCAGCATTATCCATTTTAAATAACTTCAAATACTGCTTAATTAACGCATTTTTAGGTTCTTTTAAGATCTGGATCAGCATTTTTTCATCAAGCTCGTCCAGCGTAGCAATAACGGGTAAACGTCCTATTAACTCAGGAATAAGACCATATTTAACCAGGTCTTCTGATTCAAGCCGAGTAAGTAAGGCTCCTAATTGACCTTTGTCTTCTTTACTACGCACATCAGCAGCAAAACCAATACCCGTTCGCTCTGTACGTTCTCGAATAATTTTCTCTAAACCTGAAAAGGTACCGCCACAAATAAATAGAATATTCGTTGTGTCAATTTGCACCGTTTCCTGATTAGGATGTTTACGGCCACCTTGTAAAGGAACAGAAGCAACTGTACCTTCAAGCAATTTAAGCAAACCTTGCTGAACGCCTTCTCCAGAAACGTCTCTGGTAATAGAAGGACTTTCAGAACGTCGACTAATCTTATCTATTTCATCGATATAGACAATACCCAATTGTGCACGCTCAACATTTCCATTCGCAGCTTGTAATAGCTTTTGTAAAATATTTTCAACGTCGTCTCCCACATAACCTGCTTCGGTTAAGGTGGTAGCGTCCGCAATTGCAAACGGTAAGTTAAATAAACGCGCCAAGGTCTTTGCAAGCAAGGTTTTACCACTACCCGTAGGTCCTATTAATAAAACGTTACTTTTGCTTAACTCAGTGTCATCTTTGACATTTAAAGGGTGCAAGCACGCTTTTTTAATTAAATCCAAGCGTTTGTAATGATTATATGCGGCGACGGATAAGATCTTCTTTGCAAATTCCTGCCCTATCACAAAATCATTGAACACAGCATGGATTTCTACTGGTTTAGGAATAGGTAATACTCCACCTTCTTGTCGAGGCGCCTCTTCTTGGAACTCTTCTTTTAAGATTTCACTGCAAAGATTTACGCATTCATTACAGATAAATATAGATGGTCCTGTAATTAATTTATAAACCTCATTTTGGCTCTTGCCACAAAATGAGCAGTAACAAGGCTCCGAGGTTTTATCGTTTGTTGATCCACTCATAAGTTATACCCCAGTAAACTATTATTCATATTCAAACCAGACACAAAAAAAATACAAAATCGCACAACGTAAATATTCATCCTTTTATTATTCTATAGCAGAAGTTTCTAAAGTTCCTTTAGCCTGACTAGACCCTGCTGCAGCTCTTGCAGATAAAATGGAGTCTATTAATCCATAATCAATGGCTTGCTGTGCACCCATAAAGTTATCACGGTCAGTATCACGCAAAATCTGCTGTGTATCTTTACCCGTATGTTTAGCCATAATGCTATTGATTCGTTCTCTGACCAATAACATTTCTCGCGTATGAATTTCAATATCGGTTGCCTGACCTTGATATCCGCCTAAAGGCTGATGAATCATCATACGAGCATGCGGCAAGCAATGCCGTTTGCCATTTGTTCCCCCACAAAGAAGTAAAGCCGCAGCACTGGCTGCTTGACCAATACACATAGTGCTCACATCAGGCTTGATAAACTGCATGGTATCGTAAATCGCCAAACCAGAGGTCACTACGCCGCCGGGTGAGTTAATATAAAGGAAAATGTCTTTGTCAGGATTTTCAGACTCTAAAAAAAGCATTTGCGCAATAATTAAGTTAGCCATATGATCCTCAATAGGACCTACAACAAAAATAATACGATCTTTAAGCAAGCGAGAATAAATATCATACGCTCTCTCACCACGACCCGACTGTTCTACTACCATCGGAACTAATAATGAGTTAGTTACTTCCTTAGAAAAATTGTTGCTATACATAGTTACTCTCTAAATAGAAAAAATTAAATTTTCAAAAACAACCCTCGCTAGTTTTAGAAAACTAAGCGGTTATTTCCTCCATGCTCTCTTCTTGTACTTCGGCTGAAAAGTTCATCAGCTCACTATATTTCATTGCTTTTTCAATATATTCTGCTTCTTCTAATAGCTTATCGATGGCTTGTTCTTCTAAAACAGAAGAACGAATGTTCATCATCATGTCTTTATCTTTATATAAACGATCACGCATCTCATATTCAAACTGAAAAGCGCTAATTAAACGATCAACTTCTTGAGCAACGCGTTCCTCGTCAGCTCGTAATTGGTGTGCATCAATCAATGCTCTGAACAATAAACCCAAGGTAACACGTCGATTTGCAGCAACCTGTAAATCCTTTTTGATTTCTTCTGTTAAAGGCTCATCAGTGCCCTTTCCTTGTCGTTTTTGTTGCTCGCGTAATTCCGCCTCTAAACGTTGAATCTCTTGTTCTATTAAGGTTTGCGGTAATTCTTCAATCGCATGCATTTGAATTAACTTATCAAGTGCTTGTGCCTTTAGTTTTTCACGTAAAACACGATCAAGCTCAGTTTGCATATGTTGACGTACTTGAGTACGTACAGCCTGCATACCGCCTTCGTTAACACCTAGTCTTTGAGCAAAAACATCATCTAATTCGGCCAACTTAGGTTCAGAAACTTTTTGAATCGTTGCCATCGCAGAATTTGGCTTTTCTGACTGCTCTTCTTTATTCGCATTAGCGAATGAAATGGTCAACGTTTCTCCGGGCACGCTGCCAAAAAGACTTTCAAAACCTGCTGGCATTTTTCCTTCTTCAAGCACAAGTTCTAAATCTTTACGTGGTTCAGTGCCATCCGCAAGAACAAGGTCAAACGTAACCTTATCGCCCTGTTGTGCGTTACGTTGTACTTCAATCCAATCTGCATATTGAAGACGCATTTTTTCCAACACTTTGGCAATATCATCTTCAGTAATTTCTACTGTAATTTTTTCTAAGCTTTCATTCTTTAATGCAGGTGCCGAAACTTGAGGATAAACTTCAAAGCTAGCTGAATACTCAAGGTCAGTACCAGGCTCTGCTTTTATCGAATCAATATGCGGTTGGCCTACTGGAATTAATTCATTCTCCTGTAGTGCATCAAATAAAGTTGTGGTTAAGGATTTCTCGATAACCTCGCTCCAGACACTTTGACCATAGAGTCTTTCTATAACATTAGGTGGAACTTTCCCAGGTCGAAAACCATCTAAACGGGTTTTCTTCGCTAGATCAGCAAGATGATTCTTCTTGTGCTGCTCAAGTTGATCTTTCGATACAATAACGTTTATACGTCGGTTTAAACGTCCCACATTTTCTATAGAAATTTGCATTTGACTCATAAAAGTTAAGGCTCTTATCGTTGTATATATTTCAGGCTCATGGATGATAGGGCTTACCCACCCATTAACCTGTGCTTCATTGTTCCACCATTAGGCTGGTGCGAAAGGAGAGACTCGAACTCTCACGGGTTACCCCACTGGAACCTAAATCCAGCGCGTCTACCAGTTCCGCCACATTCGCAAGGTCGTTAATTATACAGGTATCTTATCACGAAAAAAATGACCCGAGTGGATTTGTTAGCCACGCAGCTGCTTGTTTGGCAAAGTAAGTCAAAATGGCATCCGCTCCTGCCCGCTTAAATCCTACAAGCGACTCCATCACGCCTTCATACTCCTTGAAGAAGCCCCGCTCAATAGCGACTTTTTGCATGGCGTATTCACCGCTGACCTGATAAACAAAGGTCGGGACGGCAAATTGCTGCTTAATACGGTAAACCACGTCCAAATAGGGCATGCCTGGCTTAACCATGACAATATCAGCTCCCTCGGCCAGGTCAAGCGCAACTTCATGTAAAGCCTCATCACTATTAGCTGGATCCATCTGATAGGTCTTTTTATCAGCATTTTTGAGCTGTGTTGCAGAGCCGACTGCATCACGAAAAGGGCCATAAAAATGTGAGGCATATTTCGCCGAATACGCAATTATTTGGGTATTGGTATAGCCTTTTGACTCCAAAGCTTGGCGTATCCCTCGAATTCTTCCATCCATCATATCCGAAGGTGCTACAGCATCAACCCCTGCCTCTGCATAACAAAGCGCTTGTTTAACCAAAATCTCTATCGTCTCATCGTTCAAAATATGCCCTTCGTCACTTAATAGCCCATCGTGACCGTGAGACGTATAAGGATCCAAGGCAATATCGGTGATAACCCCCATATTAGGAAAATTCTTTTTTAGCGCCCTAATTGCAGTGGGAATGAGACCCTCGGGATCATAGGCTTGTTTTGCATCAGCGGTCTTGTCTTGGCTGGGAATAACGGGAAACAAAGCAATAGCAGGAACCTTTAACCCTTGCAAAATAGCAGCCTCTTCTAATAACCAATCAAGGCTAAGTCGCTCAATTCCAGGCATAGTCTCTATGGCCTGTCTTCTATTTTCGCCCGGTAAAAGGAACAGAGGACAAATCAAATCATCGCAACTTAAATGAGTTTCCCGAACCAAACGCCGACTAAAATCGTTCTGTCTTAAACGACGTAAACGCGTATGGGGAAAATCTCGCATAACTTTTTAACCTGTAATTGTTGTAATCCTATATAGGAGGCCACTTTACCTGATAAAATTCTATATTCAAGCGTTGTCGTAGCAAAATATAAGCTTAAGAATAAATTAAGGCAGAAATGTACTTGTATTATCTTCATTCTTTTTGTTAGAATTAGCGCCCTCTGAACTTAGAGAACTCATTCTCGACCGTCATATGCGAGCGCATTGGAGCTTCAAAGACATGAAAACATTAATGGCCAAAACTGGTCAGATAGAACATAAATGGCACCTTATCGATGCTTCGGGCAAAACTTTGGGTCGGCTCGCCACTCAAATAGCTCACATGTTACGTGGTAAGCATAAGCCAGAATTTACCCCACATGTTGATACTGGTGATTATATCGTTGTTATCAATGCGGAAAAAGTTGCTGTTACAGGTAAAAAAACCACTGATAAACAGTACGAACGCTATACGGGTTATCCAGGTGGATTAAAAACGATTACCTTTGATAAATTACAAGGAAGCTTTCCTACACGGATCATTGAAAAAGCAGTAAAGGGCATGTTACCTAAAAACCCATTAGGCTATGCTATGATTAAAAAGCTTAAAGTTTACGCGGGTCCATCACATCCGCATAACGCTCAAAATCCTTCTGAAACCGCAATCGACAGTTAAATAGGTAATTATTATGGCAACGCCGCTAAAACAACATTATGGTACAGGCCGTCGTAAAACAGCGACAGCTCGGGTATTTCTTAAAGGCGGAACCGGCCTTATTAACGTTAATGGACGATCATTAGAAAACTACTTTGGTCGTGAAACAGCACGTATGGTAGTACGTCAGCCTTTAGAAGTTGTTGATCAACTTGGTAAATTCGATATTAACGTCACTGTCGTAGGTGGTGGTAGCAGCGGCCAAGCCGGTGCAGTTCGACACGGCATAAGCCGAGCACTTATGGCCTATGATGAAGCAACTGATGTTGCTGTTGAAGATTCTGACAATGATGCTTCTTTTCGACGCTTATTACGTCGTGCCGGTTTAGTAACCCGCGATGCAAGAAAAGTTGAGCGTAAGAAAGTTGGACGTCACAAAGCGCGTAAAGGCACTCAGTACTCCAAGCGTTAATATTTTTCATCTCGATTAGTAAAACCCACACAAAACATAGTATTTTGTGTGGGTTTCTAAATTCCATTTCCTGTTTATCCTTTTAGTTTACTTTCTTTTTAAAAAATTTAAATATGAATTTTTACATAAACTGTCATTTCTTGAGGTTTATGCGTTATAATCAATTAACAGTCCAATTAAAAGATCGTCGATAAAACAAATTCAACTGTTAACCACCGCTTCATGATAGCCTGATTTTTACTCAAGCGAAGTCAAATAAGAATATAAAAATAAAAGGAAGCTAAGCTATATTGATTTGGTTATGTGTTTCCTGCCTGAACACTCTTTGAACATGTGGGCATGGATTAGTGATTAAGTGTATAATTGTCGGCTTAGGTTTTGTCTAGATAATTACAGAGCCTTAATAAGGCCATATTAATTTAGTTAAACATGGCGATATCTGAAACGCTTAGCATTGCGAAAAATACACTCCTAACTATCAACTAATTCAAATTATAAAACACTCAATTAGAAGAAACGCTAATTTAATAGTTTTTTAGCTATGTGACTGAGCTTAAGCTCGCCACAATCATTAGGAATGAAATATATTAATTTTTTGTATTGGATTCGCCAAAACTAATACAAAAAACTATAAGATAAATTTGCTGAAAAATACATATATTGATGTTTATTTATGGAGAACCCTATATATGGCACAACCTGCCGGTAAACGCTCAACCATGAGTTTATATATGAGGCACGATGATCCCTATAGCCATAGGGTACGCATCGTGTTAGCAGAAAAAGGAATTGCAGCGGAGATGTTTGATATGTCTTCGACAGATTTTCCTTCAAGTTTTTTAGAAAACAATCCTTACGGTAGCGTTCCTACCATCATTGATCGTGATTTAGTTCTTTATGAAACTAACATTATTACTGAGTATCTTGATGAACGTTTTCCACACCCTCCTTTGCTACCCGTTTACCCTGTAGCCCGTGCAAAAAGCCGCCAGATGATTTATCGCATTGAGAGAGATTGGTATCCGCTTTTACAACAGATTGAAAATGCGTTAAAAAATGATAAAGTAGGTGATGTAGGAAAAGTTAAAGCTGCGCAAGAAGCACTAGAGAACAGCTTAAATGGCATTGCCCCTGTATTTGCAGGGAAAGAATATTTTATAAGCGATGAATTTACGTTAGTCGATTGTTGTTTAGCTCCGTTATTATGGCGTTTGCGTTCTCTAAACGCACAAAGAAATAAACCCTCTGCATTAGAGCCAGCAATTCGACTTTATGAAGAACGCGTATTTACGCGCCCATCATTTAAGGCCACCTTAAATGAAGTTGAATTTGGAGTAAAAACTTAAAAATGAAAGTTTCAAATCGTTCATACTTATTACGTGCTTTCTACGATTGGATAACCGACAGCGATTTAACGCCTTACATCTTACTTGATGCTGAATTTCCACATGTAGAAGTACCCACTCAATATATCAAGGACGGTAAAATAACTCTCAATATTTCAGCAGATGCTGTTTTAAACTTAAAGATAGATACGAAAGCTATTCAATTTGAAGCGAGTTTTAATGGTCAATCCATGTTGGTTTATGCGCCTATCAAAGCTGTATTAGCTATCTATGCTCGTGAAAATGGTCAAGGAATGGTATTTTCAGAAGAAGAAGAAGAGGAACAAGGGGGTACGCCTTCCACTCCACCACCTAGAGTAAGAGATGGAAAAAGGCCGGTCCTTAAAATCGTCAAATAGTATGGATACGTCTATTCCTATTGGTTGGCGAGAGTGGGTATCTTTACCCGAATTAGGTATACGGCAAATAAAAGCCAAAATTGATACGGGTGCACGTACTTCTGCTTTACATGCTTACAGTGTAAAAATATTAGATTCTACTGCGCAAAAGAAAAAGGTTTGTTTTATAATGCGAACCCCATCGCGTCATTCTCCGAAAAAAACCATTAAATGTATCGCTGAATTAATTGACATACGTCAGATAACTGATTCAGGTGGTCATAAAGAACGGCGTTGTGTCATTAAAACGCCGATTGTTATAGGAAAACATAGTTGGCCCATTGAAATTACATTAACAAGCCGCGATACCATGCGTTTTAAAATGTTACTGGGCCGTACAGCATTAAAAGGTTTTACGGTCGATCCTTGTCGCTCTTATTTATTAATATAAAAAACATCATGAAAATTGCTATTCTTTCTCGTCGAGCTCAACTTTATTCTACTCGTCGTTTAGCAGAGGAAGCTATAAAACGAGGACATGATGTCAAAATAATCGACACTTTGCGTTGTTATATGAATATAACAACCAAAAATGCATCGATTCACTATAAGGGAAAAATTCTTGATAAATTTGATGCCATCATTCCACGTATTGGCGCATCCATTACTTTTTATGGTGCTGCACTAGTAAGACAATTTGAAATGATGGGCACTTATGCTGCTAACGGTTCTATTGCTATCACGCGTGCGCAAGACAAACTACGATCTTTACAACTACTCTCCTGTAAAGGCGTTGGTTTACCCATTACGGGATTTGCTTATTCGCCGGATGACATCCAAGATCTTATTAGTATGGTTGGAGGAACCCCTTTAGTTATAAAAATTTTAGAAGGTACGCAAGGAATAGGTGTCGTTTTAGCAGAAACTAAACAAGCAGCAACTAGCGTTATTGAAGCTTTTTTAGATTTACAAGCGCACATCATGGTTCAAGAATACATAAAAGAAGCTAAAGGCGCAGATGTTCGCTGTTTTGTCGTTAATGGAAAAGTTATTGCTGCTATGGAACGCCGAGCTAAAACTGGTGAATTTCGCTCTAATATTCACCGTGGAGGTTCTACAAGCCTTGCTAAACTGACGACTGAAGAGCGTAAAGCCGCTATCCATGCCGCTAAAGTCATCGGCTTAAGTATTGCGGGTGTTGATTTATTGCGTTCAAACAGGGGGCCTTTAATTATGGAAGTGAATTCTTCTCCTGGTTTGGAAGGCATAGAAAAAGCAACCAAAAAAAATGTGGCTGAAATTATTATTAAATCTATTGAGAAAAAAATCGGTAAGCATCGTCTTCTTCATGAAGCAGCTCATTTGTATTAACTCTATTTCAGATTCATAACCCTACTGCTTTAAAAACTCAATAGACGTTTCAAACAAAGAAATCTATTGACTACTTTGTTTGAAACGTATACATCCTTAGGAATGGACACAAATAAACCCTTTATTAGACCCCTTGCCGATCGCTTGAGGCCTACTTGTATTGATGACTTTTTTGGTCAAACTCATTTGCTTGGCCCCAATAAATCGCTACGTCATGCGCTTACACACGGGCAATTACACTCAATGATTTTGTGGGGACCTCCTGGAACAGGAAAAACCACATTAGCAAAGATCATGGCAACGCATGCTAAAGCCAGATTTGAATCATTATCTGCATTACTGGTGGGTGTAAAAGAAATTCGAGGTATTGCTGAGCGCGCACAAGCAGCGCTTAATACAGAATCCCCACAAAATACCCTCATTTTCATAGACGAAATTCATCGTTTTAATAAAAGCCAACAAGATGCATTATTACCCTATGTAGAATCAGGGTTATTTATCCTTATTGGTGCCACCACTGAAAATCCGTCTTTTGAACTTAATAATGCTTTATTATCACGAACGAGGGTTTATGTATTAAAAAAATTAGGTATTAATGACATCATTGATATTATCAATCGTGCTTTAAACGATAGTAAAACTGGTTTAGGCAATCAACATTTAACCTTGACCGAATCTATAAAAGAACAACTTGCCATAATAGCGGATGGAGATGCACGCCAAGCTTTAAATCTTTTAGAAATTGCATCAGATTTAGCAGAGAATAATGTTATTGATGAAAACACGTTGCAACTGATTACACAAACCAATTTACGCCGCTTTGATAAAAAGGGTGAATTCTTTTACGACCAAATTTCCGCCTTACATAAATCCGTGCGTGGCACCGATCCCGATGCTGCCTTGTATTGGTTGGCACGTATGCTTGATGGTGGTTGCGATCCCCTTTATTTGGCAAGACGTATCGTGCGGATGGCAAGTGAAGACATTGGAAATGCCGACCCGCGTGGTTTACAAATGGCACTCGATGCTTGGGAAGTGCAAGAACGTTTAGGTAGCCCAGAAGGTGAACTTGCATTAGCACAAGTCGTTGTATATCTAGCATGTACGGCTAAAAGTAATGCTGTTTATACCGCTTTTAACGCAGCGATGGCCGATGCTAAAGAACATGGCTCGCTAGAGGTGCCATTACATTTGCGTAATGCACCTACATCACTAATGAAAAACCTAAATTATGGTAAAGACTATCGCTATGCACATAATGAAGCAGATGCTTATGTACATGGAGAATGCTATTTCCCTGAGGAATTAGCGGGTAAACAATATTACTTTCCAGTTCCCCGTGGATTAGAACTCAAAATAGCCGAAAAAATGCAAAAATTAAAAAAGTCAGAAAAAATATAGATTATTACGCTACATCAACGCTGCGTCTCTAACCATTCTTTTACTTCCATATAGCTCACTTTACCGCTCCCTAGTAAAGGCATGGTATCAATAAAATAGATGCCTCGCGGTAAATTTAACTCGGAAAAACCTTTTTCTTGATAAAACTTAAGCAAATCAGTTCGAGTAGCTAATTTATAATCTGTTACCAAAATTAATTGTTCACCCTTTTTCGCATCAGCAACAGCCAGCACAGCATGATGTTTCTCAGGCCATAAATCATAAACTACATTTTCTACTGCTGTTAATGAAACCATTTCACCACTAATTTTTGCAAATCGTTTGGCACGATCTCTAATACTCAAATAACCTTGACTATCAACTTGTACAATATCCCCGGTATCGTACCATCCATGACTAGGTGGAATAATTTCACCTGGGTGTTCCGCACTCAAATACCCTAACATGACATTAGGACCTGATATTAATAAACGTCCGCCATCTTTAATATGCGCAACAGGTTCAAGTTCATAACGAATACCCGGTAAAAAATTTCCAACGGTGCCTGGTTTGTTTTGCATCGGTGTATTTAGACTAATAGCTGGGGATGCTTCAGTTACGCCATATCCCTCAAAAATTCGAATGCCAAACTTTTCCATCCATAACTTTCTTGTTTTTTCTTTGAGTTTCTCTGCACCTGCAAACACATAACGAATACTATAAAAATCATAAGGATGTGCATATCTACCATAACCAGCGAGAAAGGTGTCGGTTCCAAATGTAATAGTTGCATTACATTCATATATCATGTTGGGTACTTTACGATAATGTAAAGGCGATGGATAAATAAATGTTTTTATACCGTGATAAATCGGTAAAATGACACAGGCTGTTAATCCAAAAGCATGAAACAAAGGTAATGCGCTAAAGAAGATATCTTTTTGATTGAAATCAATTTGTGTTGTCATTTGCGCCAAATTAGCCTGAATATTTTCATGGCTTAACACGACTCCCTTTGGCTCTCCTTCAGACCCCGAAGTAAATAAAATAACCGCTGGATCATTAGGCTGCGTGACTTTTTTAAGTTTTTTATAATAATAATAATTTGGAAAACGACTTAAAAATGCGGCGCGTAACTTAGCTTTCCAAGAAATTTTGGATTTTATATCCTCTAAATAGATAACTTGAATACCTTTTTCATTCAATCCACAAATTACATTAAATAAATCCGCTAAAGAAACAAATTTTCTTGACGTTAATACTGTCCGAATTTTTGCAACCCTACAGGCCGCTTCTATTTGGGCCACACCTGCAGAATAATTAAGTAAGGCTGGGATACGACCATAAGCTTGTAAAGCAAAAAAAGTAACCACGGTACCCATCATATTCGGCAGCAATACGCCGACCACTTCTTGGTAATCCGTTAACTGATTAATACTGGGTCCTAAAATAAAACAACGAATGAGTAATTGATTATAATTAAGAGGAATTCGCGTAATGTCTTCTAATACTTTTGTGGTCCCTTTATGAATAGCTCTTGCCTCTAAAAAAGATTGAAATAACGTTTTTTTATAATCCGTACTCCGAAATAACATTTCAACCATGATTTCATACAGCTGAATACCAATAAGTTGCCGACGTTTTCGACTACTCATTGTTGGATCAACTACAAATCTTCTCGGTGGTAAAATTGAAATCGTAATCTTAGGAAACCAACGAAGTTGAACTTTGCCTCGCAACCTAGAAAAATGCGTGTATTGCGCTCCCTGCAAACGAATAGGCAATAAATTAGCTTTAGCATGATCAGCAATTAACCCAGGGCCTTCGTATAGTTTCATCAAAGCGCCTGTTGTCGTAATGCGGCCTTCTGGAAAAATCACACATTTCCCTGGTTTTTTTACTTCGTGTATTAACGCCTTAATTGCTAATGGATTTAACGGATCGAGTTCAAATACCTTTGCAAAATGTAAAAAAGGGCGCACCCACCAAACTCGTGCAGTAAATCTATTAATAGCGAAAAGAAGATCATCCGGCAAAAAAGCGTAGAGTAAAACCACATCAAGAAAAGAAGTATGGTTCGCTACAATAACAACGCTTTCGCCCGCCGCTTTATAATGATCAAAACCCTTTAGCTTTACATCATAAAGGTGTTTCAATATCCAACGTAATACGGGCTTAGTGAAACCCTCTGGTATATAAAAAATTGTGCATACCGCTATTATTAAGTTAATAATGCCTAATAATAAAAAAATCTGCACAATATCTAAATCAACTTTAAATAAAAACAAAACCACCACACTCGCTACTACCATATACAGCGAATTAATGATGTTCGTCGCTGCAATGGTTCTAGCACGATGCACCGGGGCAGTATCTTTTTGAATCAATGCATACAAGGGAACAATATAAATTCCTGCACTTATCGATATGCCCAACAAATCCAAGCAAATGCGCCAATACTTCAAAGAATAAAAAAAGTTATGTAACCCAATTAAATTAGGGGAATCTTTACTTAACATGGGTAAGTTTTTTGAAGCAAAATAAAGATCAAAGATAAAAAAACTTATTAACCAAAGACTTAAAGGGACCCATTGCACACCCACTTTATTCTTCAATAAGCGATTACAAAGCAAGGATCCTAATGCAACTCCCACCGTAAACATTGCAATAAAAAGTGTCACTACATGCGCATCGGCATGTAAAAAATATTTAGTAAAATTTGGAAATTGGGTTAAGAAAGTCGCTCCAATGACCCAGAACCATGAAATAGCTAAGATTGACCAATACACCTTTTTTTCAACTTTGACTTGTCGAATAATCTCTAAAGTTGATTGCACAAAATGTGGGTTAATTTTCAACTCAGGGTTTGCGTTCGGGGTAATAGGAACATAAAAACTTGCCAGAAGTCCTATCACAGAAGCAGAAAGCATCATGATAGAAACCCATAACAGTCCTGTCTGATTAATGATTAAATACCCACCCAATAAAGTACCTAATAAAATTGCTATAAAAGTACTCGTTTCAATTAACGCATTTCCGCCTAATAATTCTTTTTTTTGCAAGAGATCAGGCAAAATCGCATATTTAATCGGGCCAAAAAAAGTCGAGTGTACGCCCATCATAAATAGAACTAATATCAATAAACTGACGGAATGGAGATAAAACCCAAGCACAGCTAATGCCATTAATGCCAATTCCAAACATTTGACAACAATAATTAAACTTTTCTTTCTTAATTTATCCGCGAGTTGACCCGCAAGCGCCGAAAACAAAAAGAAAGGTAAGATAAACAATCCAGCCGCTAAAGTTGGAGACAATTGCTGCCAGAGTTTTGATTGAAAAACAAATTTATAAGTAATTAAGACAATTAATGCGTTTTTAAAAACATTATCGTTAAATGCCCCAAAGAATTGTATAATAAACAAAGGCACAAAACGTTTATTTTTCAATAAAGAAAACTGTGGAAATGCGGGCATGAAAATCCCCTATTCTATGTCCGGACAAACGAGTAATAAAATTAATAGAATAACTCTATCCATCTTATCCAAAAGATTTTTAGTATAGCATATGAAAAGATTTGACCTTTTTTACCACTTCTTGCAAAGGAATTTTAGAAACGTGGATTAGATAAATTACATTCTTTAAAAACAGAATCCGCAAGAGGCTAGCTGAATTGAAAATAAACTGTTAGAATCTGCGGCGGTTTTTAGATGTTTTAAACAGACATCGGGGTATAGCGCAGTCTGGTAGCGCGCCTGCTTTGGGAGCAGGATGTCGGGGGTTCGAATCCCTCTACCCCGACCAGATTTTATGGCCTCCACTTTAAAAATTGAATTTCCAACATATAGAATGGCTTTTCTTTGCCATCTCGTGTTAACTTTTAGGGTGTAATCGCCTAGCAGAAAGCGCCTGTAGCTCATCTGGATAGAGCATCGGCCTTCTAAGCCGAGGGTAGTAGGTTCGAGTCCTGCCAGGCGCACCATCTTATTATAGTAACGTTGTTTTAATGGTGGACGTAGCTCAGTTGGTAGAGTCCCGGATTGTGATTCCTGTTGTCGCGGGTTCGAACCCCGTCGTTCACCCCATCTTTATAGGGCCGTTAGCTCAGCTGGTAGAGCAGTAGACTCTTAATCTATTGGTCGATGGTTCGAACCCATCACGGCCCACCAGCAAGCAACACCTTAAACTATTTTTTAATTCTCTCTCCAGTGTTACGACTAACTTCCGAAAACGTAGAATTCGCAGACTCTTGGAATAAAATCGGCGAACTGCGCTGAGATTTAAAAAGTTTTGAAGCTGTATTCGTTACTTTTAAGTGTTTTTTAATAGAACAAATCATTGTGTTAAGCGTAGGATCACCGTTTCGAACAAATGAATGCGCATCTTGGTTTTGCGGCGTTAAAGAGTGTTTGGCTAAACATTTTTTCCAATCCTCTGCACTAGCAAAATGTCTAAGTTCATTTATTTCTTCTTTTTCACTTACTCCATTAACCGCATTAAATACCGTGTGCGCAGCATGAGCGAAAGTCATCACTTTTTGATTAGCGACATCATGCTCGACAATTACGAAACGTCCACCAGCTCGTAATATGCGCGATACATTAGCAAGAAACGGATCAAGCTGATCTTTTGGAAAATGGTGCAATCCAACATAACAGAGCATTAAATCAGCGCTATTGCTTTCAATGGTGCTAAGATCTGGCTTGAGATAATCCAGCTTAACAAAACGCTTAAAAGGAACTGGCAAACCTGATTGCATAAAGTCAAAGAACGATTGCTTTTCATAAATAGCAATGCTGTCACCCGATACCTGAAAACTTTTCATAATATCTCCTAAAAATCGACCCGGGGAGCCGGTTTCTAGGATAGTATCTAAGGATCGCACTTCTCCTTGTTGTAACAATGTTTTTAACTGATCTCCTAGATCCCTTTTGATATCTGCTAAAGCCTTTAAATCTCTACGTAAACGACTAAACCAGGATGGCATAATTTCTGGTAATCGAGTTTGTAATTCGCTATAAAGTTTTTCCTCGGGTTTATCACAATAGCGTAAAATATCTTCTACTAAGGCGTAGAATTCTGTAGCACCGACCTTTTGTAATATTTTTTCAAAAAACAAACTAAATTCTTTTTTTAAGTTTTCATCGCTTATTATTTCCATCAGCGGGCTTTTTGCACTATTTGCACTTGGGTTTAAATGCTTCTTAAAAAATCCCGTTTTAAGCACTTCATTAGGATCTAATCTTTTTTTAGTTTCAAGAATTTTTTCGTAACGTTCTTTAGCTTCTACGTCCGATGTATAAGCATTTTGGAAGTGCTCTTTAGTGGCAAAACCCTGATAAGGTAAATAATAAGCTCCTTTATATTTCTCTAATAAATCATAAGATTTTTTAATCCATTGGCTTGATTTGTATTTTTCATTTAGAGTTAATGACTGATTCCAACAAATAACAACTGCAAAACGATCTTCTGGCGCGTATTTTAATAGGGATAACGTATCTTTTTTTACAAAACGCACGCTTGCATTCAGAAGAGGCACATCATTAGCTTTAAGTAATTCGTTTAATTCTTTTAGAAATTCCGCTAAATGCTCTTCTGGGATAAAATATTCCTGTAACCAAGGTGTTTCACTAGTAGCGTGATTGAACATTGCTTTAACAGGGGGCTGCATAGCCGCATTGGTTGTTGTTAGCAGTTCTGCAGCTACTAAAGTTTCAAGCTCTTTGCGTGAATAAGCTTTGAGCAACGTTGGAAAACGACATATAAGATTATATAAAAAGCTATCGCGGAATACACCCTTAGGCGGTTCTGTATGTAAGTTTTTTGACTGCACAGGTGCTTTGTTTGCTTCTTTTTCATAATTGGTAGCAAATCCTTTTTCCCAATCATAATCAAGGCAAAGTCGAAGCAAATGCATCTCTATATCAGGATTAGCCTGTATTTTTTCTCTAAAATATTTCGGATAATCTTCAATACGTACAGCTTCGGTTTTCTCTATAAGCTTTTGATTAGGAATCAACTCCATCTCTGCTTCAACTATAACTCCGAACAAACCATAACCACCTATAACGGCAGCAAAATCTGGAGAATTTTTATCTAATTTTTTTATTTCTCCTTGTGGAGTAACGATTGTTATCGAAATGATAGTGTTATTTATAGTTCCTTCTTTATGATTCCATCCATGAATATTAGTGCCTAAAGAACCAAAAATACTGAAAACATTCGAAGCTTGCATGACAGGAATAGCCAGTTTATGCTTGTTTGCTTCAATTTGAAGATCAATATGCTTAACATTTCCTCGAACAATTGCCGTTTTTTGTTTAGCATTTATTTCAACCGAATTTAAGTTATCTAGGCTAAGTAAAATTTCATTTTTAGCTTTACCATTTTTTGCCGCAATAAATTGTTCACCTTGGCTATAACCTGCGCCAACAATAGTAATACAATCACCATTTTCATTAGCGTTTTTAATGATTTCTTGAACTTCTTCGATTGAGGTAGGTTTTTCTAATCTCGTATAATTTTCACTATATAGTTGACTACCCGAAGTAATGACACCTGGTTTTAATCTTTCAGGAAGAAAATTAAAAGCTATCGCTCTAGGTTCTAACAAGCCAATTGGAGAAGCAAGCATAGCTACTAAATTTTTAGTAAACAGTGAATTATATTCCTCGCTATTTTCAAGTAATTGTTTCTTCAAATCGTCAGTAACGAAATGGCTTCCTATAAAATAGGAGGTAGATAAACCCAATGAAGTTGCCAAATCAACCAGAGAAGCGGGAACAAATGCAGAAGCATAGGTAAGCCTACTTTCTACACCTTGTGTTAAAGCTTCGAAGGTGGTCGAAATATTTTGCTTATAGATATAGTCTATTCTTTCAGCCGCTAATTCATTAAATTTTGCTATTTGTAGATTTTGATAAATATTTTTTAGAAAATTACCCATTTTTTATCTCTTTAATTTTATTATTTTTTCTTAGTTTTTCTAGTTTTTCTAGTAATCGTGTATAAAATCGATCGTTACGCTAACATTCTCTGTATTTACAGCTTCTTGTGTATTTTCTATAGTAGCGAAAAATAATGGTATTTTTTTCACTGGAACATCAAATAAGATTTTATTTTGATAGCCATATAAAAAATTACATCCGCTTTCATTTTGGATAGATTTCCCTAGTGAATTTAAATCATTTTGATTATTAATATTGTTGGCAGCGCACTTTATTTGAATATTATCTTGCCCCGCAATTTTTACTATTTCGAATCCCTCTTTTACTATTGCATTGGCAGCTCCAAAAAATTCTTTATAACGTGGAAGTTTTACATGGGCAACAATAGGGCTAGGAAGTTCATTATGAATCTTGTCCTTGTCTGCTAATAAATTCGTATCTGCTTCGTCATTCTGATGTAAAGATACGGGTTCAATACCCTGTTTTGAATTACTCTCACTGTAAGACTCATCTTTTTCTATTAATAATTTCGTTTCTACCTTATCACTCTCATGATATAGCTTTACGAGTTCGATATGGTTCACTGAACCATCTGTTTTAAAAAATTGAATGTTTTTAATTTTGTCAGAAAATTCTTGCTTGGACTCGGAAAGAATTGATTCATTAAGAATAGGCTTTTGAATAAGGATACTCGTCTTTTTTTCTTCCGTATTTTCCCCTTGATTAAACCAAGCAATAGGGTATGAAATAAGTGCTCTAACACTAAATTCACAAAACGTAGCAAAAGCAGTGACCTTATCAACAAACGTTTCGCTTTTCTCCCAATAATTTCTTGCAAGGGGCTTAATGACCGCAGAATTGGGATACTCATAAAAAGGTAGTTTGTGAATAAAAGAGGCATAATCCTCAAAGATCTCGCTTACATACTCCTGAAACTCCGTATTATTTTCTTTTGATAAAAATGGCCGCGAAATAAGTGCACAGAAACCTTTTAGGACATATTCTGGAGTGGAAACTGCACCAATAAAAAGATTCATGACCATATAATAGGACGTCAGAATTTCCCAGTGGCTATTGTAGTTTCTAGCAGCACTATATGAACTACCAAATACGCGCCAAAATTCAATTATTCTTTCAAAATATGGAAAATCCTGAAATGATTTTCCACTTTTTAAAAATTCAGCATATGCCTTCGACATTTCTACATTTACCCATTCAGGAACCGTTAAAAAAGTTTTATAGGACTCCTTAAAATAATCTTCAAATGTTTTTTTCAACTCTTCATTAACAATATCTGCAAAGGTAGTCATATTATTTTTCTCCAATTAATTAATTATTTTTTACACTATATATCATATTAAAAAATTATTAAAATTAAATGTTATTAGTTATTCTAATAAAAATTAGAATTTTAAAAATTAATCTTAAAATAAAATATATATAGCGCAAAAATAGCATCCGAATTAAAAATAAAGAAATAATATAAAAAATATAATTACAATATCGTGAAATTTTTGTGTAAAAA
>CAMQQG010000221.1:0-30881 GCA_947034895.1 Rhytidiadelphus loreus | reverse complement strand
GCGTTGAAGTAGATGCGGTCGACCTCGCCGTCGATGAACAGCTCTTCGCCAGATTCCGCCTTCATTTCCTTGCCGGCGGCACTGTCCTCGTAGTCCAGGCCTTTCAAGCCGGCAATGTGCACGTCGGCGATGTCGTCGACCCGCAGATAGCTATGCAGCGCAGTGGTGAATGCAAATGGCGCATCGCCGGTGTTGAGGATGGCCAAGCCGACTTGCAACGATGACGCGCCAAGATTCACGGTGACTTCTGCACGGAACGGATGCGGCCAGAGCTTGCGGCTGGCTTCGTCATCCTCGATCTGGAAACGTGCGGTGGCTTGATTGCCTGATTGGGTCGCTTCAACCAGCGTCCAGCTGCGGCTGCGCAGCAAGCCGTGCTTGGGCAATGAGCCTTGATTGGCGAACTGCGGGAAGACTACCGGCACGCCGCCGCGGATGGACGCGCTGCCGCTGAACTGTGCTTGCGGGCTGAGGAACAGATGCTCGGTCTGATCCGCCGTTTTCCAACTGAAGGCGTGCGCGCCGTGAGCGGCGACGGACACCTCGCTGCCGTTATCGATCTTGAGCGTCAGTAACTTGCCCTTGCCCGGCATTGACAAACAGCCAGGCGCGTCGACCGTTTGCTGCTCGCTCAAGACTGCGGCTCGACATGCTGCGGCGGCTCGGTGCCGGCCTCGAAGAACGACATCGAGACCGAATTCAGGCAGTAGCGCAGGCCAGTGGGCTTCGGGCCGTCGTCGAAGACGTGGCCTTGGTGGCCGTCACAGCGCTTGCAGCGGATCTCGGTGCGCGTCATGCCGTGACTTCGGTCGACGATGTTGCGGATGTGGTCCGGGTCGATCGGCGAATGAAAGCTCGGCCAGCCGGTGCCGGAATTGAATTTGCCGGTGCTGCTGAATAGCGGCAGGCCGCACAACCGGCAGGCGTAGACACCTTCCTTTTTGTTATCAAGCAGGCCACCGCAGAACGGCGCTTCGGTGCCATGGCTGAGCAGCACACGTCGCTCTTCTGCGTTGAGCCCGGCTGCGATCTTTTCACGGTAGGCGGCACTCAGCGGTCGCAGGTCGTAACCGCTCGTGGATTTCTGCGGGGCTGATGCGGCAGGTGCAGGTGCAATCGCACTCATCTCGATCTCCTAGTCATACAGCCGGGTTACTTGCGCAACAGCGGCGCGTAGGTCTTGCGCAGCTTCTCGACCTTGGGCGTGGATACCATCGCGATGTAAGGCTGCTCCGGGTTCCGTGCGGCGTAATCCTGGTGATAGGTTTCGGCGCGGTAGAACTCCACCAGCGGGGTAACCTGCGTCACTATAGGTGCCTTGAAAACGCCGGCCTCGTCGAGCTGCTTGATGTACGCGTGAACGACATCGCGCTCCTGCTCGCTGCGGTAGAACACTGCAGACCGATACTGCGTGCCGCGGTCGTTACCCTGACGGTTGAGCTGAGTGGGATCATGCGCCACCGAAAACAGGACCCGCAGCAAGCGGCCATAGCTGATCTTTGCAGGGTCGTAATCGATCTTGACGACTTCTGCGTGGCCAGTGTTTCCGCTGCAGACACTTTCGTAATCCGCGGTGGACGCGCTGCCACCTGCGTAGCCGGATACGACGCTGGTAACGCCTTCAAGCTGGGTGAATACGGCTTCAACGCACCAGAAACAGCCTGCAGCAAAAACCGCACTTTGCGGCCCTTGGCCAGCGGGCAAATCCTTCAGCGGATCGGGAAAACCGTCGGTGCCGCTCTTCAACGCAGCGCCGCGGATATCACAGGTGGCTTCCATCAGATTCTCCATTTGGCCAGAGATCGGCCAGTGCTATAGGACAGTACGTATAAGCGATGGTGCCGGCTTCAAGACCGACCGCATGGCATCTCGCGTCCGGCATTCATGTGCAATCCCTTGCCACTCATTCGCTAGAAGCTAACAAAGATTCATGACAACGGGCACAAAAAAGGCGATCCGCAGATCGCCTCTCTTGCAACCTTCAGGCCGGACTACAGACCGAAATCGAACCGTGCGCCGAAGTGGAAACCATAGAGGCGGGCATCGGTCTTCTGATCGTAAACGGTGCCGCCACCGGTCAGCCGGAAGTCCGGCAACTTGCCCCAGAGAACCCGGATCGGCACCTCGATATTGAGCCCGAAAGAGATACTGTTGAGATCGGTGCTGGTATTTACGCCGCTGAGATTGCGCGTGACACGCGTGCGTGAGTAGCCCAGCGGGACCGCAAGCTCGAATGTATTGAACACGGTGGCCGTGGGCACCGCGAACACACCGTAGTAGTGGTTCAATCCAAGGGTGCCGCCATCGGTCGACTTGTCTTCGGCCTTGACACCGTAGTGCGCTTCCAGGCCGATCGCATTGAACACGCGATAGCCGGCCCGTATATCGACGAAGCTCACATCGTAGTCACCCACCGGAATCTGATGGACGGTGTCTGGATTCGACACCGACAGCTTGGCGTCGGCGTAATCCGCACCGATATAGAACTTGTGATTCTCGTCAGATAGCGCGGTCGACGTTTCTTTCTCACCGTCGTCGCTCGAAGCACCCTTGATGGTCTTGGGAATGCCCTGTGCAGCTGCCGCCCCCGCGAACGCCAGGAAAAGCGCTCCGGCAATAATTCTCTTCATCCATGTCCTCCCCAAAATGGGCTTCTTGTCGAGCCGTACTATGACGTTAGTGTGGCCGCATGATACCGCTTTGGCGAGGCGTTGCCAGCGGGGTTTCGGTCAATTCCTCTGCTAGTCTGTGGCGCTTGGGAGCGAGCGAGGATTGCCGATCTCCTGAACGTCCAACGCCGCGCCACCGCTCCGCAAACGTCCCTCTGCCCAATGCCCAGCCAATGAAATATTGCAGCGTCTGCGCCAGCGAAGTGGTGCTCCGCACCCCGGATGACGACCACCTGCCGCGGCATGTCTGTCCGTCCTGCGGCACCGTGCATTACATCAATCCCAAGGTGATCGTCGGCTGCGTGCCGGAATGGGAAGACGGCCGCATCCTGATGTGCCGCCGGGCGATCGAACCGCGTCTGGGCCGCTGGACGTTCCCGGCCGGCTTCATGGAGATGGGCGAGACCAGCGGCGAAGGTGCGGCGCGGGAAACACTGGAGGAATCACGGGCGGAGGTGGAAGTTGGCGCGCTGTTCGCGGCGATCAACGTGCCCTATGTCAGCCAGCTGTATCTGATCCATCGCGGACGCATGCTGTCTGCCGATCATGGGCCGACGCCGGAAAGCTCGGAGACGGCGCTGATGCGCGAGGACGAGATTCCCTGGGACGACATCGCCTTCCCGACGATCTGGCACGGCCTCAAGTTCTTCTTCGAGGATCGCGCCAAGGGCGTGGTCGGTTTCCACTCGCTGGACCTGAAGACCCGCTCGCCCATTCCAGGCAAAGGCTGAATCGCGACGACAGCGCATCAGCCGCCGTGGTGGTAGCTGGCCAACCCGATGCCGGCAATGATGAAGATGCTGCCGAAGACCCGGTTGATCCACTGCAGCGCACGCGGCGAGCGCATCAGCCGCAGCGCTTGCTTGCCGAGCACGGTGTACAAGGACATCGAGCAGATATCCGTGAACAACAGCGTCACGGCAACGATCAGGTACTGCGGCAGCTGCGGTGATTTCAGATCGATGAACTGCGGCAGCACGGACGCCAGAAACAGGATGCCCTTGGGGTTGGAGATATTGGTCAGGAAGCCGCGTAGCACCAGCGCGCTGGCTGTCGCGGTACGCGCCGTGGTGGTGGCTTCGGCGGCCGCATCCGGCAAGGTGATCGGTGCAGCCTTGGCGCGCCACTGCTGGATACCCAGCCAGACCAGATAGGCCGCACCCACATACTTGACGATCAGGAACGCGGTGGGTGCCGCCGCCAGCACGGTGCCGATGCCCAAGGCAGCAATCGCGAGCATCAGCGTTGCGCCCATTTGCAGGCCCAGCAGATTCCAGGCCGCGCCGCGATAGCCCCAGTTGAGGCCCGCCGTGACGCTGGAGAGCACGCCCGGACCCGGCGACAGGCAGATCGCCCAGGCGGCAACAAAGAAGGTCAGCCAGGTATCGAGCGTCATCGCAACTGCATCGCAAAGTGTGGGCCGGAAAGCCGCGCAGCATAGCCGAGGTGGCCGGAGCTTCGGCTATCCTTGCGCCGCCCCGTCTCTACTGCTCACCGCATGCACCTGCACAACACGCTGACCGGCCAGAAAGAAGCCTTCACTCCGATCGATCCAAGCCGGGTGACGATGTATGTCTGCGGGCCGACGGTCTATTCATTCGCGCACATCGGCAACGCGCGGCCGGCGGTGGTGTTCGATGTGTTGGCGCGGCTGCTGCGGCGGAAATATCCGCAGGTGCAGTACGCCCGCAACATCACCGACATCGACGACAAGATCAACGCCGCGGCCGCCAAGGAAGGCGTCGAAATCGGCATCATCACCGACCGCTACGCGGCGGCTTATCACGAGGACCTGGACGCGCTGGGCGTAGCTGCGCCGGATTTCGAACCGCGTGTCACTGCGCACATCCCGCAGATCATTTCGATGATCGAGGCGCTGATCGCAGCTGGCCATGCCTATGCCGCGGAAGGCCACGTGCTGTTCGATGTGCCGAGCTATCCGGACTACGGCCAGCTGTCCAAGCGCGACACCCGCGAGCTGATCGCCGGCGCGCGCGTCGAGGTCGCACCGTACAAGAAGAACGCCGGTGATTTCGTGCTGTGGAAGCCGTCGCCGCCCGAGCTGCCCGGCTGGGATTCACCGTGGGGCCGCGGTCGGCCGGGCTGGCATATCGAATGCTCGGCGATGGCCGAAGCGCTGCTCGGTGAGACCATTGACATCCACGGCGGCGGCCACGATCTGGTGTTCCCGCACCACGAGAACGAGCGCGCGCAAAGTGTCTGTGCGCATGGCGGCAAGCCATTTGCCCGCTACTGGCTGCACAACGGCTTCCTGACCATGGACAGCCAGAAGATGAGCAAGTCCGTCGGCAACGTGTTGCTGGTCAAGGAGATCCGCAAGCATGCGCCGGGCGAAGCGATCCGCCTGGCGCTGCTGACCGGCCACTACCGCCAGCCGCTGGATTGGAACGACGACGCGCTGGCCGATGCGCGCAAGAAGCTGGATCGGCTGTATGGGGCCTTGCGTGAGGCAGGCGATGTCGAGCCCAGCGATGCCAAGGCACCGGATGCGTTCATCGCCGCGCTGGAAGATGATCTCAACACGCCGGCCGCGCTGGCCGAGCTGTTCGAGCTGGCCCGCGCCCTGAACAAGAGCGAAGACGCGGCCGAGAAATCGAAGCTGGTGGCACAGCTGCTGGATGCCGGTGCGTTGATGGGATTGCTGATGCAATCGCCTGCGGCGTGGTTCTCGACATCGACCGCCGACAATGAAATCGACGCAGCGGCGATCGAAGCCCAGATCGAAGCCCGCGCCGCCGCCAAGAAAGCGAAGAACTTCGCCGAGTCCGATCGCATTCGTGACGAGCTCAAGGCCAAAGGCATCCTGATCGAAGACTCTCCGCAAGGCACGCGCTGGCGCGTTGCCGGCTGAGGCGGCGGAGCCTGATCGGATGATGATCTCCGCCCTTCGCTCACACGCGATCTGGCGGAGTTTCCGCGATGCGGTGGCGACGATGCTCGCCATCCTGCTGACATTTGCCGCGGTGTGGCTCATCGACGCCGAGCCGGGTCCGCTGGTACTGGCCGTGGTGCTGACGATGTCGCTGTCACGCAGCCAGCTCGATCGCGACTGGCGCGGTCGACTGGAAGCGGCGCTTGTGCTGCCACTGGTAGGACTGGTGTCGCTTGGCGTTGGCGCGCTGCTGCTGCACCTACCGGCGATTGGCGCAGTCGTCTTCGTCTGCGGCATCGCCGTCTCGATCTGGCTGCGCCGATTTGGCCCGGCTGCGAAGCGCGCCGGGTCACTGATCGCGCTGCCGTTCGTGGTGTTGCTGGTCACGCCTTATATCCCGACCCAAGGACTCAACCCCGCCCTGACGATCCTGATGCCGATGATCGTTGCGCTGCTGGCACTGGCATCGGTGACCGTCGTCCATGCTCTGGGTCGCGGGCTGAAATGGCTGCCGGCAGCGATGCCGAGCACCGAGGACGCGGCCACTGGCCCGTCATCTCCCGCGAGTTCACTGCGTCCGATCGCCAGCACGCGCATGGCGATCCAGATGGCCGTTGCATTGGCTGCCGCGTTCGCCGTCGGTTTCAGCCTGTTTCCCGCGCACTGGAGCTGGGTGGTGCTGACTGCGTTCATCGTCAACAGCGGCAATCGGGGCCGTGGCGATGTGGCCTACAAGAGCGTCCTGCGCGTCGTCGGTGCCGCAGCTGGAACACTTGGCGCACTGCTGCTGTCCGATCACCTTGGCAGCCACGACGCAACAACCGTTGTTTTCATGCTGACAGCCGTGTTCTTCGGCATCTGGCTGCGACCGCTGGGCTATGCCTGGTGGGCGCTGTTCGTGACCTTGGTGCTGGCGATGCTGCAGAGCTTTGCCGGTAGTACCACGCAGCTGGTGCTGTGGCCGCGGCTGGAGGAGATCGTGATCGGTGCCGTCATTGGCGTGGCCGCCGCATGGTTTGTGCTGCCGGTGCGGTCGATCGGCGTGCTGCGACGGCGGATTGCCGATGCGCTGGCGGCGCTGTCTACGGCGCTCGATCCGGCAACGCCATCGTCCGGTGCGCAGTCGTTCATTGCGGCTGTCGAACGAGTCGAAGAAGTCGCACCTGCGTTCCGAGCGCGACGACGAATGCTGAAGCGCTTCGTGTCCACGCAACCGGCGGACTGGATCGACGTGCTGAACGCACTGGCCGTGCCAGCAACAGCATTGATCGAAAGCGGCAAGCCGCTGCCCGGCCTGCGTGCCGAAGTCGGCAAAGCACGGCGTGCGATGCGCGAGCCCGCCGAGATTCTTCCCGCGTTGCAAGCTCTGCAACGTCTACTCGATCCGCAGTGACAGGCAGCAGTGTTGTCGCTCAGCAATAATCCGCTTCGGTTTTTTTGACGCTCGCACCGCCATGTCTACAGCCAATCCGCTGCCACCCGTCTCGTCCCTCACCGCCCCACGCCGTCGTCTCTGGCTCTGGGAGCTGCGGGTGATCCCGGAGGCCGCATTCGGTTTTGCGTTTCATCGCTTCCTGCGCGGGCTGCCGCGTGGCAATGGCGAGCCCGTCTTCGTTATGCCGGGCTACGGCGCCAACGATCGGGCGATGCAGTTGCTGGTGCGTCGACTCACCGCACTCGGCTATTCCGCAGAGAGTTGGGGGCTCGGCAAGAACACCGGCGACCTGCGCAAGCTGACACCGCTGGCTGCAAAGAAAGTCCTGGCGCTGCACCAGCAGACCGGACAGAAAGTGCGCCTGGTTGGATGGAGCCTGGGCGGTGTAGTAGCGCGTGAGATTGCGCGGGACAACCCCAAAGCAGTCGAGTCGATCGTGACGCTGGGATCGCCCGTCGTTGGCGCAGCCAAGTACACCTTTGTCGCACGTGCCTACAAGAAGCGCGGCTTCGATCTGGATCGAATGGAAGAGGCCGCGGCTGCGCGCGACGCGGTGCCGCTGTCGGTGCCGATCACCGCGCTCTACGACCGCCACGATGCGATCGTCGCCTGGGCGGCCTGTATCGATCGCGTTACGCCGGGTGTACGGCATATCGAGGTCAACTGCTCGCATCTGGGCATGGCGTTCGACCAGCGCGTGTTCCGGATCATCGCCAAGACGCTGGCAAAACCCCGCGGCTGAAACAGTAAGGAGCCCGCCGAAGCGGGCTCCCAGTTACTCAAACTTGCGAATGGTTTACCAACCACGATATCGATCGCGTTCCACGTCGTGGCGATCCCACTGCACCTCACGCTCCTTGTGGTCGGCGATCCAGCGATAGCGATGGGCTGCGCGGTAATCACCGTAATAGGCGGCTTGACGCGCGCGGGCATCGAAGTAGTCGCGCGCCTGACGGTCGTGATGCAGCTCGCGCCAATCCTGATGTGCTTCCACGCGGCGGCCGTCGTAGCGGTCCGGATAACCGTCCCAGGCTTGGGCGCCTGCAGACGCGCCGAGCAAGGCCACCGCACCGAGCGCGATCAAGGTCTTCTTCGAAATCAGTCTGTTCAACATGGCACCCACTCCTTGCCCGCTTGCGGGCTTCGATACAGGCATCAATCAGCCTGCAGGAAGGAGATTGCGCGCGCTGCGCTGAATCGGCCCTGAACTTCCGAAACGATTTTTGAAGCTAGTTTTCAGGCTTCTGGCGTGTCGCCGCGGCGGCGCTTTTCGATGATCTGTGCCACGCGTTCGCCCAGGAATTTATTGGCCGATTTCTCGAACGCACGCGAGACCTCCGCATCCACCGCCATGTTGGCCAGCGGCCGCAGTTGCCAGATCAGATTGGCCAGTCGCGGTACATCCGCTGGCGGCGGCATGCGGCCTTCGTAGCGATCCACCATGCGCGCCACCATCTGCACGATCTGGTCGGTCACCTGCTCGACGTTGTCACGCAGGGCTTCGACCAGGATCAGCAGATCGTCGAACGGCAGGCCGGCTTTGGACAACTCGGCTCCGGCCAGGATGATCTTCGGATTCGGTGCGCGGAAACCCAAACCATCCGATTCCAGCAGGCCGAGCTCGATCACCTTCTTCAAGGTCCGCGGGCTGAACTTGAGCCCGTACATCCGCACCAGTTCCGGCAAGCTGAAGGTGCGCGGCTGTGCATCCGACCAGGGACTGCTGATGGCGCGCTCCAGCCCTAAAACCTGGTGCAGATCGTGCCCCTGCTCAAGCCCGGCGAACAGCTCCTGAATGCTGGCAATGGTGTAGCCGCGCGTCAGTAGCTGGTTGATAAGCCGCAGCCGACCCAGATGGGCTTCAGTGTAGATGCCGACGCGGCCGCGGCGCTCGGGCGGCTCGATCAGCTTGCGATCCTGATAGGCCCGCACATTGCGCACCGTGGTCTTGGCCGCGCGTGCGAGATCGTCAATGGTGTACTCGCGCTGCGGCGGCGCGGAGGCGATGATCTTTTCCGTCGGAGTTTCGTCGGAGGCGCTACGCAGTCGGGTAAGTTTTTTCACCGGCATAGGATAGCCGGGCCCCTCGTCACCCTGCCCGCCGCGCGGCGCATCGCCGCGCAGTGGACCGATGCGGAAGTTCAGGCAGCGGCCTGCATCGGCGGCTGCGAAACTTCGTTGACCAGCGTGTCGATTTCGCTCAGATAGCGACGATTGTCGTGCTGCCACGGATGGAAGCCCGGCTTGAAGTAGTCCAGCCAAGCCGGGATCATCCGGCGCAGCGCACCCGGCGTGCCGAGCGTGAACCGGAGGGTCTTCCAGCCACCGCGTCGTTCTGCGCTTGCCACTGGATCGGCCTTCACCAGCTGCTTGTGGTATCGGATGACGAGCGTGAAGAACATGCTGGTTGCCGTGACCAGTGCAAAGCAGCGAAGCAGATAGTTGGCCAGCGTCGGCTTCATCACCGTCTTCCAGACGTCAAAGGCCACCGCCTTGTGCTCGGTCTCTTCCAGCGCGTGCCAGCGCCAGAGATTGCGGTACTCGGGCACTGCGCCGCCGACCACGCGCTCATCCTTGAGCACCACGTCCGCCATGATCGCGGTCATGTGCTCAAGCGCGATGGTCGCCGCCAGCTGGCGACGCGCCGAGACATGCGCCTTGACCCATTCCAGCAGCTTGAAGACACGGTCTTCCAGTTCCACCGCCGGCAGGCCGGCGTTGGTCAGCAGGCCGTTGTAGTCCTCGTGCTCACGGCCGTGCATCGCTTCCTGGCCGATGAACGCCTTGACCGCCTGCTGCAGCTGCGGGTCGACGATCTGGTCGCGATAGTGGCGGACCGAATGGATGAAGAAGCGCTCGCCGTGCGGGAAGAACAGCGACATCGCGTTGAAGAAGTGGCTGACCTGCGCACCGTCCGGGTGCCAGTCACCGATTCGATTGGCCGGCAGATTGAAGTCGAGATCGCGGCGGATCGGCATCACTGCGGCCGAAACGGGATGGGTCGTGAAGCTGGCGGTTGACGACATCGTTGCCTCCAATGATTGTTACATTGACCAATGTAACAATGGACAGCGGCAAGGTTCCAGATTGGTCAGCGACGTTTCTGTAGGCGGCACGGACATGTCGTCAGATGGTCGTCGACCATGCCGGTCGCCTGCATGAAGGCATAGACGATGGTGCTGCCGACAAACTTGAAGCCTCGCTTGAGCAGCGCTTTACTGATTGCGTCAGACAATTCGGTACGTGCCGGTACGTGTCCCATGCCGGTCCAGTGATTAACGATCGGCTGTCCATCTACCCACTTCCAGAGCCAGTCATCGAGCCCGCACTCAGTTTCGCGCAGACGCAGTGCTGCCTGTGCATTGGTGATAGCCGCATCGATTTTCAGTCGATTGCGGACGATGCCGGCATCCGCCAGCAGCCTGGCGCGATCGGTGTCGTCGTAATTCGCGATCTTTGCCGCATCAAAGCCATCGAACGCGCGGCGATAGTTCTCGCGCTTGGTCAGGATCGTTCGCCAGCTCAGGCCCGCCTGAGCGCCTTCCAGAATCAGGAACTCGAACAGCGCACGCTCATCATGCAGCGGCCGGCCCCACTCGGTGTCGTGGTACTGGCGCATGTCGTCGGACGACAGCGCCCAGGCACAGACCTGCTCTCTGGGAGCAGTCACCGATTCAGCCCAGTCGACGGAATTGCAGCCGTTGCCCGATCGCCTGCGTCTGCAGCTGACCGTTGTTGTAGACGCGCTGACCGTTGACCCACGTGGAGTCAACGCGGGCACCGAAGGTGTGGCCGTCGAAGGTGGACCAGCCGCACTTGTAACGGATGCTGTCAGGCGTGACGACGGTCTTCGCATTCGGATCGACCAGCACCAGATCGGCAAAACCGCCCTCGCGCAGGAAGCCGCGATCGACGATGCCGAAGCGCTTCGGCGCGGCATGGCAGGCGCGCTCGACGACGGTCTCCAGCGTCAGCTCGCCTTTGGCGACCAGCTCCAGCAGCGCGAGCAGCGAGTGCTGAACCAAGGGCAGACCGCTTGGCGCCTTGAAGTAGGTGCCGGACTTTTCTTCCTTCGTGTGCGGCGCGTGATCGGTAGCGATGATGTCGATGCGGCCGTCGGCCACGGCCTGGATCAATGCCTTGCGATCGGACTCAAACTTCACGGCCGGATTGCACTTGAGATAGCTGCCGAGATCGGCGTAGCGCGAAGCTTCGAAATACAGGTGATGGACGCAAGCCTCGACGGTGATTTGCTTGTTCTCGATCGGCCCGGCGGTGAAGAACTCCAGCTCCTTCGCCGTCGTCAGATGCAGCACGTGCAGCTTGGTGCCGTGCTTGCGCGCCAGGCCGATCGCCAGCGTGCTGGAGGCGTAGCAGGCTTCGGCCGAGCGAATGTTCGGATGTTCCGAGAACGGCACGTCCTCGCCATATTTCTCGCGCGCGGCGTCCTCGTTGCGCTTGATCATCGGCGTGTCTTCGCAGTGCGTGACCACCGGCAACGGCGCACGCGCAAAGATCTTGTCGAGCGTGTCCGGATTGTCCACCAGCATGTTGCCAGTGGATGCGCCCATGAAGATCTTGATCGCCGGCGCCTCGCCGACCTGCAGCGCTTCCAGCTCCGCGAGGTTGTCGTTGGTGGTGCCCATGTAGAAGCCGTAGTTGGCGTGGGCACGCCCGGCGGCGATCAGGTACTTGGCCGCCAGCGCTTCGCGCGTGATGGTCTGCGGATTGACGTTCGGCATGTCGAAGAAGCTGGTGACGCCGCCGGCCACAGCGGCCGCGGATTCGGTCGCCAGATCACCCTTCTGCGTCAGTCCCGGCTCGCGGAAATGGACCTGGTCGTCAACCAGCCCCGGCAGTAACCAGCGGCCCTTGGCGTCGACCACTTCGACACCGGCTGGGGCGTCGATCTTCGACGCGATTTTCTCGATGCGTTCGCCGCGAATCAGCAGGTCCGCTTCGAAGCGGCGGCCTTCGTTGACCAGGATGGCGTTGGTGATGAGCATGTTCATGGAGGCGTCACTCCGAGGTCCTTGCAGATTTTTCTCACCAAAATCTCACTGATTTCAGTATGGCGTGGAACGGCGGTCCGGCGATTCTGAGCAGGATTGTGCCACCAGGAATGTCGGCCGCCTTCGCGCAGAAAAGCACAGCGCTGGTCCTGCAGGTGGCGCAAAAGATCGCGACGTTTCACTCTTAGCTAGGCGACTTTGAGCGAGAGCTCTTCGTAATGCGGACCTGCGGCAAGTCTGGCGTCTTCACGGTTGAATTCGATTGCTTCCCGCAGTGTTACTCGCAAGCTGTCCACCAATGCCTCACGTGTCACTTCCTGGCAATTCACGCCCGGGATTTCTTCGACCCAGCCGATCCACCAACCGCCATCCTGCTTGATCACTGCCGTGTAGTCCTGACTCATGGCCTGCTCCGGTTGTCGGCGCTCATTATGCGCCTCTATCAGCTCAACCCAGATCGCCCCAACGCGACTGCAATGCAGCGATCAGCGCGACGCCTGCGGTCTCGGTACGCAGCACGCGCGGACCGAGCCCGAGCGGAACGAAGCCGGCTCGGACCGACTGCGCGATCTCATCATCGGCAAGGCCGCCTTCGGGGCCGACCAGCAAGCTTGCTGCCGATGCAGCATTCAGTGACTTGAGTGATTCAGTACCGCCCGGCGCCAATACCAGCCTCAGGCCAGTGGTCGTCGGCAGCCAAGCCGACAGCGCCTGCACGGATGCCAATGTCGGAACGCGCGTACGCCCGGATTGCTCGCAGGCAGATACCACCACACCGCGCCAATGCTCCAGCTTCTTGTCCCAGCGCTCGGCGTCCAGCTTGACCACGCTACGGGTCGACAGCAGCGGCACGAGAGTCGTCACGCCCAGCTCCACCGCCTTCTGGATCGTGTAGTCCATGCGGTCACCTTTCGACACGCACTGTGCCAGCGTCAGCTGCAACGGTGACTCGCGATCGATATCGACGAACTGCTGGATCGCCACCACCACTTCCCGGCGCTCGACAGTCTCCAGCAGGGCTGTGTATTCACCGCCGCGGCCATCGAAAAGAACCAGGCTTTCGCCAACCCGCATCCGCAGCACTTGTCCGACATGACGCGCCACTGCATCCGGCAGCGTCAGCGACATACCGACCCGCAGTGGACCTTCGACGAATACTCGCGTCATCGGCTGGACACCCTGCGATCAGGCCGGTGGCGGTGAGGGTAGCAACGCGTCGAGCGCACGCGTGCGCTGCGCGGCGGGCTGCTCGGCCAGCGTTTTCGCAGCAGCGAAAAATGCCGGCCAGTTGCGATCGTGCTGCGCAAACAAGGCCTCGAACGTCGGCACCCAGCGGTGATAGAGCCCGAACGGCAGCAGCTTGGCGTTGTTGATCTCGGCGTTCATCCAGGCATCGTAGCCGGAGTAACCGCCCCATTCGCCATCCCGCAGGGTCTGGTAATCACGCCGCAGCCGATCAAGCTCCTCGGCCTTGCGACTGCGCATCTGCTCGGCTGGCAGACCGCTGGCGTAAAGCGTCTTCAGCCGTTCGCGCGTGGCCAGCACCAACTCGGTGAACTGGTCAGCGCGTCGTGTGCGCAACGAGACCGTGGGTGGCAGCCCGCGTGCCGCCTGCCACTCACGCGTGCCTTCTTCTTCGACGAACGTGGCCAGTGATTCGTTGAACGAAGTGTCGTTCTTGACGTAGATCAGCTGGTGCGTGAGCTCGTGAAAAATGGTGCCCGCCACCTCGTCATCGTCCCAGCGCAGCATCGTGTTGAGCACCGGATCGTCGAACCAGCCGAGCGTGGAATAGGCTGGTGAGCTGCCCAGATAGACATCGTTGCCGAGTGCTTTCTGCCGCTCCACCTCGGCCTTCGCCGCTGCGGCATCGTAGTAACCGCGATAGGCCACGCAGCCGGCGATCGGGAAGCAGGACGTGATCGGCTCCAGTGAGAATTCAGGCGTCGCAAACACGTTCTGCACCACATAGGACCGGCCCAGGTCCGCGTAGTCCGTATAGCTGCCATTGCGCGGAAGATCCAATGAGTTGGATGCGAACGCTCTTGCCGCCTGCGCCTGCTGCAAGCGTTCGCGCAGTTCCGGGAGCGTCGACGGATCAGCCACCAGCTTGGCGATCGGCACCCGCCGCTCCAGCAGATCGAACTGGCCGCGCGCGAGCTGGCTGTAGTAGCTCGCCGTTGAACATCCGGACAGACAGGCAAGCGCGCCCGCGCCGAAGACGATGACCAGCGAGCGTAATAACGAGAAAGGCATCTGCCTATTCTAAGGAGGCCTGCGTTCGCGCGATCGATCAGCTTGCCGATTGCTGGCAGCACGCCTAGCCTGTCAGCGTTCATCGCTCCGGAAGCAACGGTATGCCACACGTTCTGCCCAACCCGAATACCTATAGCGGCCGCAGTTTCGTCAATGATCGCGGCAATGCCGAATGCGTTGAGTTCATCAAGCAGACGCTTGATGCGCCACGCACGCTGCAGTGGCGTGAAGGCGCGAAGATCATGCCGCCTGAAGATGGCAAGACGACGACCACCCTCGCGCCAGGAACGGCCATCGCCACGTTCGTGCAGGGCCGCTATCCACAGGTCGGCAATACCGGCATGCATGCGGCAATTTATATCGGCCAGAACGCGCAGGGCATCCAGGTGCTGGATCAGTGGCGCGCACAAGGTCGCGTGATGCCCCGCACCATTCCGTGGAAGCCGCGGCGGCCGGCCCTGAGCAATGATGGCGGCGCTTTTTCGGTGATCGAGTGGTGAGCGCGATGACACCGATGCTTCGACTGACAGCCGCCGCGCTGCTGTCTGGTATCGCACTGCAAGCTGTTGCAGCGCCCGTCAGCTGCCCGGAGTCGATCGAGGTTCATGAGTCGCTGGTTGCCACCGCGCCAGCGGGCTGGCAGGCGCAGATGCAATCGCCCTCGCGCAACGCGGCGGGTGTGACGTTCTTCGACGGCGAGCCCTCAGCGCAGCAAAGCCTGGCGCCGGATCGAGACGTCAAGGCCGGCAAGGACCGGCTCGCGACCTGGACCTTTACCCCGGCTGGCACGCCGATCTGGCTGAGCTGCCGCTACATTGATACCGGTGTGAGTCTGGCACGTGCCCTGCCGGCTGAAACGCATCGCTGCAAGGTGCGGTACGGCGCGGGCAGCATCGTTAAATCGATCGATTGCGAGTAAGTCTCAGGCTCAATCGACTGAAGTGTGCAACGCGGCGGCAAGCTCGAAATAGGACACGTTGATCAGCGCGGTGCGGTCGACACCCAGCGCAGCCAGTGTTTGATCGACGAAGCGGCGATAGCTTTCAACATCCTCACCGTCGGCAACCACGGCTTCGATCTCGCCGTAATCGCCGAGCCCTTCCACCCGGTCCAGATGCAGGCGCACCGTTCCATGCAGCCATAGCCGTCGACGCTTGCGGACCTCCGCCAGCACGCCAAGGGTCTCCGCCAGAACGGCGCGTGTGCCGTCGGCATCGGCCATCGGCACGAGCCGGTAGTCGCTGACCTGCAGGCCGTCGATCTCGCGCCGCGCGTAGCCGATCAGGCGCGCGCCCTGGCCTTGTTCCTCGCGCAGCTTGAGCTTGCCGTGCGGCACGATGAAGAAGGTGTCGCGCTGGACCAGTGTGCCGTGATCGACATAGCCGAGTGACGCAGCCGCCGCTTCGGCTGCAACGAAATCGGCGAGCCGGAACTTTGCCTCGAGGTTCTGGGCCATGCCTCAGGCGGCCTCGACTGTCACCGGTACGCCATTGAGTGCGACGTTGCCGCTGACCGCATCCACCAGAAGTTCATCCGTCAGATCGTTGGCGCTGACACCGGCGTGCTGCGCCGCAATGCCGAGCCGCACGCCGCTGCGCGCGTGCCCGAAGCCATGCGGCAGGCTGACCACGCCCGGCATCACCGAATCACAGGATTCGACTTCAACGACAACGCTGCCCACGCGCGAACCGCACCGACACCTTCACGCCATTTTCAAGATGCCGCGCAGCAAGATCGTCCGGATGCATCAGCAGGCGATGACGCTGCGGACCCTTCACCAGTCTTTCCGCGTTATGCATCCAGGAATTGTTGCTGCGGACGTGGCGGCGGCCGATCAGCTTGAGCCCGGCTTCAACCGGTGCCACAGACAACGTGGAGGCAAACCGTTGCAGCTCCTCCAGCATCTCCGGCGGCGCGCAATGGATTCGCTTGTCAGCCGTGGTCAGCCGCTTCGGCAGCACCGGCTGCAGCGCACCCAGATCGATGCCGTGCGGATTCGCTTTCAGCGTTGCCAGGGAGAGCGCCTGTGGATGCTTCCGCATCGCGCCAAAGGGACCAATCTTGAGGCCCATGTCGACCACCTGGTCCGGCCGCGGGAACGCATCGCGCTTGATCTCGAGACGCGCCGCAATCCGCTCTCCAAGCGCTTCGAAGATCTGCCAGTCATGCCGCGCGTCTTCGCGTTTCTCGAACAGAGGCTCGCTGTAGCGCGCCGTGTTGCGCACGGCGAAGGCGTGGAAGATCAGGTCGTAATGATCGTGGTCGAGCGTCGAAGTCGGTGGCAGGATGACGTCGGCGTGGCGTGTGGTTTCGTTGATGTAGAAATCGACGCTGACCATGAAGTCGAGCGATTCCAGCGCGCGATCCAGTTGCGCGCCGTTGGGTGTGGACAGCACCGGATTGCCGGCGCTGGTGATCAGCGCCTTCACCTGGCCTTCGCCCTCGGTAAGGATTTCCTCGGCCAGCGCGGCGACCGGTAGCTCACCGCCGAACTCCGGCAGGCCCCGCACGCGGCTGTGCCACTTGCCGTAGTGGCCCGGCCGCGCGGTCGGGTTGTCGACCAGATCCACCGCGGGCGTGGTGAACATCATGCCGCCCTCGCGATCGAGGTTGCCGGTGACGATGTTCAGCAGCTGGATCAGCCACTGGCACAGCGAGCCCCAGGCCTGCGTCGACACGCCCATGCGGCCGTAAGCCGCCGCAGCGGGTGACGCGGCGAAGTCACGCGCAATCGTGCGGATGGTCTCGATGTCGATGCCGCACCGGCTCGCCAGCATCGCCAGATCAAAATCACGAATTGCAGTCATCGCGGTATCCAGGCCGTCGCTGAATTCGGCCAGCTGTCCCGGCTTGGCCAGGCCTTCATCGCCGATCACCTTGAGCAGCCCGAGCAGGAACATCGCATCGGTGCCGGGACGGATGAAGTGATGCGCATCCGCCACGTCCGCGGTCTCGCTGCGACGCGGATCGATCACCACCATGCGCCCACCGCGCGCCTGCAGCGCCTTCAGCCGCGCACGGAAATCCGGCACCGTCATCAGGCTGCCGTTGCTCGCCATCGGGTTGGCGCCGAGCACCAGGAAGTAATCGGTGCGGTCGATGTCTGCCACCGGCACCAGCAGCTGATGGCCATACATCCAGAACACCAGCAGCTGATGCGGCAGCTGATCCACCGAAGTGGCCGAGTAGCGGTTGCGCGACTTGATCGTCGACAGAAACCGCGGGCCATGCGTCAGCGAGCCGTAGTTATGCACATTGGGGATTGCCGAGATAGGCGGCGATGGCATTGCCGCCGTGCGCCCGATGCACTGCGGCCAGCCGGTCCGCCACCAGGTCGAACGCGGCATCCCATTCGATCGGCTCCCAGCCGTTCTCGGTGCGTCGCACCGGCGTGCGCAGGCGATCCGGATCTTCGTGGATGTCCTTCAGCGCCACCGCCTTCGGGCAAATGTGGCCGCGCGACAGCGGATCTGCCTCGTCGCCACGAATTGACAGGATTTCAGTCCCGCGCACGCGGATTTCCAGGCCGCAGATGGCTTCGCAGAGATTGCAGGCGCGGTAATGCGTGCGGACGGATGGATCTGACTCTGCTGCTTCGCTCATGGCTCCTCCTGCGAACGGATCGGCCGGTCTGTTGCCGGCTCGCTAGGCGTTCAGTGTGCCCGAGATCAATCGCCTCGATCAGCCGGCGAGCACTCCGGCAAACACATCATGATCGACATTGCCGCCGCACAGCGGCAGCCCGATCTTCAAGCCGCGCACCAGATCCGGCCGCTGCAGCGCCGCGGCAAGCGGTGCGGCGCCGGCGCCTTCCGCCACGTTGTGGATCGTCGTGAAATAGAGCTTCATCGCAGTGGCGACTTCCGCATCGCTGACTTCGATGATCTCATCGACTTCGTCGAGCACGATCTCCAGCGCCAGTGCGTCCGGGGCGCGGCAAGCAAGGCCATCCGCCAGCTGCGTCAGCGCCGGCGCTTCAACGCACTTGCGCTGCGCAAACGACAGCGCCATCGCAGGCGCGTGGCTTGAAGTCACGCCGACGATACGCGTCTTCACGCCGGTGACCGCTCGGGCCGCAGCTGCGGCGCAGATACCGGAACCCATGCCGATCGGCACGAACACGCGGTCCAGATCCGGTGCGGCCGTGAACAGCTCCTGCCAGTAGGTGGCAACGCCGTAGACCAGATCGAGGTGATATGACGGAATCATGTGCAGATTGCGCTCGATCGCAAGCTTGGCGGCATGCTCGCGTGCCGCCTGGAAATCCTCGCCGTGCTCGATCAGCTCCACGCCGAGCGCTTTCATCGCCGCATTCTTCTCACGCGAGTTGCCAAGCGGCACGACGATGGTGGCGGCGATACCAGCGCGCAGCGCAGCGAAGCCAACCGACTGGCCGTGGTTGCCACGCGTCGCTGAAATCACGCCGCGGCAGTCCGGCTCGCGCTGGCGCAGCGCGTCGAAATAGACCAGCCCGCCGCGGACCTTGAATGCACCGGTCGGCGTGTGATTCTCGTGCTTGATCCAGACCTCGGCGTCGAGTGCAGCGGACAGCAATGGCCAGACGAACTGCGGCGTCGGCGGCATCGCGGCGTAGACGATACGGGCCGCGGCATCGAGCGTGTCACGCGAGGGTAATGCGACGGTCATGGGTGTTTTTGCCGAGCCGGACTTTGCACTGGCCTTCAATGCAGCGCAGTGACGAAACGGTCACTGCGCGGCAAGTGATGATGATCGTAGTCGAGCGAGAACAGGACATCGCTGGCGATGCCGATGATGCGATCGCGCGGAATGGTGCCGATATAGCGCGAGTCCGCACTGTTATCGCGGTTGTCGCCGAGCATCAGGTATTCACCTTCCGGCACCTTGATCGGCCCGAAATCCCGCAACGCACCGCGTTCCGGCAACAGCGCAATGACATGATCCAGCGTGCCGAGCGTTTCGCGCACCAGTTCGTGCGGCTGCAGTTGCATGCTTGCCGGCATCACCGGCTCGTGTGCAGGATCGATCGGCTGGTACTGCGCAGCCTCGCCGTTGATGACGAGCTTGTCGTCGGTCATCGCAACGGTGTCGCCCGGCAGACCGATCACCCGCTTGACCAAGGTGATATCGGCGACGGGCGAAAAGAACACGGCGATATCGCCTCGCTTCGGCGGATCGCCGAGCGTCAACCAGGTGGTCGTCATCGGCACCCGTAAGCCGAGGTCGATCTTGTGGACGAGGATGCGGTCGCCATCAAGGATCGTCGGATTCATGGAGCCGGTGGGCACCATCATGTAATCGGCAATGGCGCCGCGGAAAAACAGCAGCAAACCCAGAAAGACCACAGTGCCGCGCCAGTCTCGCCAGAGTTTGGCCGCCACACGTTTGAACTTCATCGCTACGCTCCTTTCAGTCTTGCCGCCATTTGAACAGTGCTGCTCCCAGCAACAGATAGACGCCGCACATCGCGGCGAGCACGGTGAGTTGATAGCTCACATCGGCAAGACCCGCGCCATCCAGCATGATCGCGCGCGCCGCGGTCAGCAGGTGTGTCAGCGGTAGGCATTCGGCGAAGATGCGGATCAGTCGCGGTGCGCCGTCCATCGAGAAGAACACGCCGCAGACCACCATCATCGGCGTGGAGACGACATTGAGGATGCCGCCGGCCAGTTCTTCCGATGCGAGTCGCGAGGACACCACCAGGCCCATCGCGATCATCGAGAACGCACCGACCGTGGCGACCAGCAGCAGCGTCCAGTAAGAACCTTCCATGCGCAGGCCCAGCAGCAGCCGGCAGGCCATGAAGACGCCGGCATTGATGATCACGATCAGGGCGAGACGTGACAACAGCTGCGCCAGCAGAAACTCCACCGCGCGCAGCGGCGTGGCGTTGAGGCGCTTGAGATAGCCGTTCTTGCGATAGCGGACGATGACATAGCCGATGCCGAACAGGCAGGCGAACATCATGTTCATGCCGAGCACGCCCGGGGCGACCCAGTCGACATAGCGGGCTTCACCGCCGCGGGTGGCTTCGCGCGTCAGTGTGGCGCCACCCGCGCCTTTCAGCAGGCGCTCCAGTAACGCGCCCTTCTGAGATTGCTCGTTGATCCAGTAGCGTGCCGGCTCAGCGGTGAAGTCGACCAGCATGTCGATACGTTGCAGCTGCACCTTGTGCAGCGCGGCGTCGCGGTTGTTTTCGGTCTCGCGATAGAACTGCACCTGCGGCGTATCCAGGAACGGATGCAGGGAGGTGTCGAGCTTGGCGTCCGCGGACGCGATCACCGCAACCTTGAACAGCGGCTGGCCGGGGCCGGAGAAGACGAACGCCAGACCGGCAACCAGCAAGATCGGGAAGGCCAGGTTCCAGCCGAGTGCGGAAGTATCGCGGATGAACTCGAGGCTTCTGGCCCACGTCGCCGCCCACAGTCGTCGCAGGAAGCCGCTCACGAGCGCTTGCTCCGTAAGTGATTCATCACATCGCCAGCACCACGTCGCGCGCCACGGCCATTCGCGTTGCCGTCGATCCCGCTACGCGGGTCCCTCGTCGGGTCGCTCATGACCGTAGCTCCCTTCCGGTAAGCTCGATGAACAAGTCTTCCAGCGTCTTCGGCCGGATGCGCAGGCGTGCCAACGAAGCACCCGCCGCGAGCAGCATGGCCACCGCCGCGTTGACGTTCTGGGTGTGTAGCTCTCCGCCTTCACCGGTGATGGTCCAATGCTGGCGATCGGCCTCACTCAATTTCTGGATTTCGAGCATCGGCATTTCCAGCACCGAATCATCGAAATGCTCCGCCAGCAGTTCAGCCGGCGAGCCGCGCGCGATGATTCTGCCGTGATCGACGATCACCAGCATGTCGCACAGCTGCTGGGCTTCTTCCATGTAGTGCGTGGTCAGTACGATGGTTTTGCCGGCGCGCTTGATGTCGTTGACCATGTCCCAGAAATTGCGCCGCGCCTGCGGGTCCAGGCCGGTGGTGGGCTCGTCTAGGAACAGCAGCTCCGGATCGTTGACCAGGGCGATGGCCAGCAGCAGCCGCTGGCGCTGGCCGCCGGACAGCTTCTTGCTATCGCGATCGAGGAATTCTTCGAGTCGGCACAGCTTCACCAGATCACCGATCGCGCGCGGATGCGGATACAGTGCGGCGAAGAACCGGAGGTTCTCGCGAACCGTTAGATGATCCTGCAGCGCCGTGTTCTGGAACTGGATGCCTACCTTCTCGCGGTAGTCCTTACCCAGCGGCTGGCCCTTGAAACGGATGCTGCCGGCGGTCGGCGTCAGCAGCCCTTCGCACATTTCGATGGTGGTGCTTTTGCCGGCGCCGTTGGGACCCAGCAAGCCGAAGCAGGTGCCGGCGTGCACGTCGAAACTCAGACCGTCGACCGCTTTCACCTTGGGGAAATGACGGACCAGATCACGGACTTCGAGCAATGCGGGCATGGCGTTCATGGCCGCGGAGTATGTCGCAAGTTAAGGAATGGCGATCAGCCGTTCTTGCGTGCCGACTCCGGCCGCATGCGCACCAGCTCGATCAGATCCTCGCGACGATAGATTGCCAGCTTGCGATAGATGCGCGTGGTGTGATTGGCGACGGTGGACACCGCGATGCCGTACTGCCGCGCGATCGACTTCAGTGTCTTGCCATCGCCGATGGCGCGCGCGATTTCCTGCTCGCGCGGGGACAGCGCATCCAGCGGCAGCGGTTTGCGCGCGTAGATCAGATACAGCGGCGCCTCCCGCGATACGCGCACGTGCAGGCTGTCGCGGATGAATTCGCCGCCTTCGTCGCCCTGCACATCTTCTGGTAACTCAAACGGCAGCTGGCTTACACGTGAGGCGTTCACGCCGCCGATCAACTCGATGAAACGATCGCTGGCGGCGTGCACCGCGCCATCCGCATCCACCAGCGCCGCCGCACCGCGGCTGGTCCGGCCCATCGAGTGCAGCCAGTCATCACGGCGGATGAACTGGCGCAGGCACAGCGCACCGGCATCCGCCAGATGCCCGGTCACGCGCTTGATCGATTCCATCGTCGGCAATTTCTTGCCGCCGGCAAAACTCAGGCAGGCAGCGTGCTGAGCAAAGCGCCATCGCGATGGATATAGCGGACCGCGATCGAGCGGCCGTTGCCTGCAGGCAGCTCGATCACGGCTTCCGGAGATTGCGGGAATGGCAAGGCCGCCAGCGCTTCCGCGGTGACTTGTCCTGCGGGCACCTGCGTCAGATCACCACGATCCAGACCGCTGGCGCTGCCGTGGGTCCACCAGGCGGCAGCCGTCGCACCGAGCGTTTCGCAAACCTGTGCAAGTCCGCGCTGGCGGAAACTGCGCCAATCATCCTCGGCAGCTGCCTGATACAAACTGGAGATCAGGTTGTCGATGGATTCCATCATCGGTCCGTATTCGCGTCCATGTGGCGGGACTAGTGATTGAATGCTAACTCGAACCGCTCGTCATCGGGGAAGCGAGCCCCGGTCCAGACCTTCATCATCATAAGAAACCGGATCGTCGGACGGTTCAAGATGCGTGAACGCCGTCACGCGGGGCAGCGCCTGATCCAGCGCCTGCTCCAGGCGCTCCACCAGATCGTGTCCCTGTTTCACGCTCCAGGCGCCGGGCACCAACACATGAAACGAGACGAAGCGCCGCGCGGCAGAGCAGCGCGTGCGCACGGCATGGAAATCAATCTCGCCGGGTGCCGCCTCGGCGCGGAACTGATCCGAGAATTCGATGCAGGCATCGCTGCTCGTCTTCCGGCCACGCCGCATCCATCAAGCCACTGGCCGCCTCGCCGACCAGCTTCCAGCCTTCCCACAACACGTTGACCGCAACAGCGAGCGCGATCAGTGCATCGAGCCACAGCCAGCCGGTGAGCATCACCAAGCCAAGACCCACGATCACGCCGACCGTGGTCCAGACGTCGGCCATCAGGTGGCGCGCATCCGCGTTCAGCGAGACCGATCCGCTGCGCCGTGCCGCCGTGAACAAGACTCGTGCGACCGCCAGATTGATCAACGTGGCGATCACCGATACCGCAATGCCGATGCCCGGCTGCTCCAGCGGCTGCGGATGAATCAGCCGCGGAATGGCGGCGACGACGATCAGCACTGCCGCCAGAAAAATCAGCAGGCCTTCAAATCCGCTCGAAAAATATTCGGCCTTGGTGTGACCATAGGCGTGCTCGTCATCCGGCGGCTGCGCCGCCAGCCGCAGCATCAGCAGCGCCATCAGCGCACCGCCGAGATTGGTCAGCGTTTCCAGCGCATCCGGACAGCAAGCCGACCGAACCGCTGATACGCCAGGCCGCGAGCTTGAGCGCCAGTACCGCGATCGCGGCGGCGACCGATAGCCAGGCATAGCGCGTGAGTGCAGGTGTTGACGAAGCCGATGTGATGTGCTGTGTTCTTGGCTCTGCGGCATTAGTGAAATAGGTTCGGTCTGCATCGCCGCGATTATCGCGTGCATCGCCGCATTGATGACGAAACGAGAAGCAGAGACAAATGCGAGGTGATCTTGTCTTCTTTTTCCGGTGTTGCGCTAAATCCAAAACTGGATTCCCGCGTTTGCGGGAATGACAAGGGTTTCAGAGTGCGCACTTCGGCTTTGCCCCGTGCAGTTGACTATGAATCCCCCTTGCCCGCACCGAGCATCGCAGGCTCCGGCGAGTTGGCCCGCGCAGCGGGGCGAGGCAGGAGCCGAAGCCTTTTCGCCGCGCCAGGGATGGCGCGTCGGAAAGCCCCGTCGGAACCGAGAAGCGCAGGGGATCGATTCAACGGCTTCATCGTTGAATCGATGCGGGCGTGGGGGGTGTGTTCTTTGGTTACTTTCTTTGCACAAGCAAAGAAAGTGACTCGCGCCGTAGCGCGAAATAGTGCGCTGCTCCTAACCCGGAGAAAAACGGTTCAGTTATTCCCAACCATGTGGTCTGGGAGGGCAAAGTTCAGCGAACTATTCCGCGCTTCGCGCGGGTTACTTTTCTTTGAACGCCCAAAGAAAAGTAACCAAAAGAAAGTGCGCCCCACGGCTGCATCGACTCGCAAGAAGACGCGAGTCGATCCCCTGCGCTTCTCGGCATTCGCCGGGCTTCTTTCGACAGGCCATCCATGGCCTGACGAAGAAGGCTCGGCATCCATGCCTCGCCCGCTGCGCGGCCTGATCGGCGAAGCCTGCGATGCTCGGTGCAGCCAAGGGGGTTTTACGTCAACAGCACGGGGCAAAGCCAATGCCCGCAGTCTCTAACCTTCGTCATTCCCGCGTAGGCGGGAATCCAGTTTTTATATGTCGCCGCGCCGCCAGAAAGACGCGAAAGGCGGATCTACAGTTCTGGTGATTCCCGAAGCATCGAAGACGCGGACAACATTGTTTGGATCAAGTGGATAGTTGTGGCGATACTCGATTTCTATCATTTGATTTTCGACGTAACGGTAATGGCTTGGCGCTTTCTAAGCCAAGCCCTATCGTCAACTTTTTCGGCCCTCATGGCATGTCCGCTCCTACCGTTGCGCGTACGGGAATGCCGGATGTGCTGAATCCGTCAAGGCAAAAGACATTGACCCCTACATAATCAGGTGTGACGCGTTTGCGGTGAAACGGATAAATTCCACATCTTTTACAGAAGTAGTGTTTGGCCGTGAAAGTATGAAACTGATAGAGACCAAGCTCGTCTTCACCCGCCAGAACCCTGAAGTCGCTCTCATGCACTTTGATCATGAGTGCATTTTTTCGGCGGCAGATTGAGCAATCGCAAGTTGTCAATTCAGCGCAGTCAGTGGTTATCTCGAAGCGTATGGCTCCGCAATGACAGCTGCCAAAATAGGTTTGGGAAGGCCGCGGTGACATAAAAATTTTGTTTGTGGGCGCTGACACCCATCAACCCGCCCCAATCACTCCCGCCAATTCCGCCTCAATGAATTCCAGATTCGGAATCGCCGTCTCCTGACTCGCCACGCGCGCACGCGTGAGGATCAGGGCGTTGTTGTCGCCGGGGCGTGGGGGGATCGGCTGCAGGGCGACGCGGTTGAGCGTGACCAGATGCGGGTAGCCTTCACATAGCACGCCGAAGCGTCCGCCCGGCAGGCGTGAGGTAATCGCGTTGAGCACCACCACGCGGGTTGCGGGCGACTCGGCACGGGCGGGCGGGTTTGCCGTTGAGGCGTTCGAACCTTGCGACCGGAATGTTCTGGCCTTGCCACGCCAGGCGCCCGGCGAACCAGTCCGGAGCATCGACGTCGGGCTTGAGGCCGTCCGGGGAGGCGATTTCTGCGATGCCCAGGTTGGGCAGCAGCAGCGTGTCGTTCTGCACGCTGATCATCACGGCATAGATCTGTTCGACAACGGCGCTCACAGGCTGCGTCCCCGGCGCACAGAGTTGATTTCGCCAAGCAGCTGTTCTTCCTGGTACGGCTTGATCAGATAACGATCGACGTTGAGGCCGCGCGCACGCTCGCGATGTTTCTCGCCGGAACGGGAGGTGATCATGATGATGGGGATGTCGGCGATACGCGGGGTGTTGCGGATGAACGCGGCGACCTCGAAGCCATCGGCGCGCGGCATTTCGATGTCGAGCAGGATCGTCGATGGGGTTTCGGTCTGCAGCATGGCGATGGCATCCAGGCCGTCCTTCGCGGTGATCACGCGGTAACCCTGGCGCGTGAGCAGACGTTCCGCGACCCGCCGCATCGTCACCGAATCGTCGACCACCATGATCATCTCGCGCGCTTCGGTATCGGCGATCAGCGTCGGCGTGCTGCCGACCGCATCGGCCATCAGCGTCCGGCGCGAGCGCTCCACCACCAGTGCCGGCACGTCCAGGATCAGCACCACGCGGCCGTCCGCCAGGATGGTGGCGCCGGCAACGCCAGGCACCGCGCTGAGCTGCGGACCGGCGGTCTTGGAGACGATTTCTCGGTTGCCCAGCAGGTTGTCGACGATCAACGCAACACGGCGCTCACTGGTGGCCGAAAGGCCTTCGCCGATACGCACCAGGATCGCCGTCAGCGTGCGGCCTTCGGCATCCTGCGGCTGCGGGGCCAGGCCCAGATACTCGCCGAGATGGTTGACGCGGTAGCCGCGACCGCCGTACTGGAACAGCGGCCCTTCTGCCCGCAGTAGTCGTCGATCTCGCGACGCGAGATGCGGGCGATGCCTTCCACGCTGGCCAGCGGTACGGCGTAGGTCTCGCCCGATACGGCCACCAGCAACGCCTGCGATACCGCCAGCGTCAGGGGCAGGCGCACCAGGAAGCGCGTACCGGTACCGGGTTCCGAACGCAGCTCCAGCGTGCCGCCGAGCTGCTTGACCTCGGAGGACACCACGTCCATGCCGATGCCGCGGCCGGCGTCCTGGGTCAGGATCTTGGCGGTGGAGAAGCCGGGCTCGAAGATGAAGCGCGAGAGGTCGTCATCGCTGGCGGTGGCGTTGTTCGCCATCAGGCCCTTCTCGATGGCCTTGTTGCGGATGCCGACAAAATCGAGCCCGGCGCCGTCGTCGCTGACCTCGACCAGCAGCTGGGCGCCTTCGCGCCGCAGATGCACGCCGATCTGGCCGACCTCCGCCTTGCCGGCGTGGCCGCGCTGCTCGGGTGATTCGATGCCATGCACAACAGCATTGCGCAGCAGATGCTCCAGCGGCGCGGTCATGCGCTCCAGCACGTTGCGATCCAGCTCGGCTTCGGCGCCAGTGAACTGCACCGTGGCCTGCTTGCCGTTTTCGCGGGCGGTCTGGCGGACCACGCGTGAGAGTCGCTGCAGCTGGCGCGAGAACGGCACCATCAGCGTGCCCATCAGGCCCTGCTGCACTTCGGTGTTGATGCGGCTCTGCTGCAGCAGCAAGGTATCGGTGCCGCTGACCACTTCTTCCATCGTCGCCTGCAGCGACGACAAGTCGTTGATCGACTCGGCCAGCGCGCGGCTCAGCTCCTGCATGCGCGAGTAGCGATCCATTTCCAGCGGATCGAATTCCTGGCCATAGCGATCGGATTCGCGGGCGCTGCCGCTTTCGGCCGACGAAGACAGACCGCGCGCGGCGATCTGCGCATCGGTCTCGAACTCCATCATGCGCAGCTGTTCACGGACGCGGACAACGGTCTGCGCCATTTCACCGAGCTGCACGCGCAGGCCGGCATTGTGTTCTTCGAGACGCGAGCGGTAGATCGAGATCTCGCCCGCTTCATTGAGCATGGCGTCGAGCGTTTCCACCGGCACGCGCGCGGTTTCGCGGCGCTGCTGCAGCGACGCGGCCGACGCCCCTTCCGGCCGCCAGAACAGGCTCGGCAACCATTGCGAAGACTGTGCCGGCGCAGCATCGGCCGGACTCGGCGCCAGCATCGGCGACACCGGCAGCTCCGCCGTTTCACCGCGCCGCAGCCGGTCATGCAGCGTCTGCAGCGATTCCAGGTCGGCACGCAGGCGGTTGAAAGTGTCGTTGTCCGGGAACTCGCCGCTGACGGCGACGCGATTGACCTTGGATTCGAATTCATGGGCGACATCGCCCATCACTTCGAGGCCGGCCATGCGCGCGCCGCCTTTCAGCGTGTGCAGCGCGCGCAGGATTTCCAGCACCGGCTCGCCGGCGTCACCGTTGCGCCAGTCTTCGAGCGAGGCATCGAGCGATTCCAGCAGCTCGCCGGCTTCGGCCGAGAAGATGTCCGCCAGTTCCAGATCAAGCCCGCTGATCGTCTGCGCGGCCTCCCCGGTGGCGCCATCCAGCACGGATGAGTCGTAACGCCATTCGACAACCGGTTCCGATTCGATCACCGGCAGCAGATCGTCAGCGGCCTCGCTCGCGGCCGGCATCGATGTCGGTTGCCGGCTCAGGAATGCTGCCGTCGATGTTGCGGATGTTCAGCTCGACCGATTCCGGCGCCACGCTGATCGGCTCGATCGGCGGCGTCGAGGCTTCGGCGTAGACCATTGCGTCCGACGGCAGATCGACGCTGGTCAGCATCGAGTGATCGGAAACGGCAAGCGTGTCGAATTCCGGCATCGCCATCGACGGTTCCGCCATTTCGGGCGGCAGCGACGGCGCGGTGGTTTCGGTGGTCCAGTAGACCTCGCGCGTGGCATCCACTGCGGGCGTCGTTCGACAGGTCCGGCATCGGTTCCGGGGCCGGCTCCAGCGGCGGCAGGAAGTTGTCGAACTCGGCAAGCGGTGGCGTTTCGGTCGCCACGCTGAAGCTGTCGACGTGAAGATGCTCGGTCGGAATCGCATCCGAGCCGAGGGTTTCGACGCTGATGGTCTCGATCGTCGGCGCAGCTTCGCCGGGCTCGTTCGTTTGCGGGATCGGCGTCAGGCTGTCGAAGGCGTGCAGCGACGGCATTGCCGATTCAAACACGATCGGCAAGGCGGTTTCGATGGTGACCGTCTGCGTCGAGGTGTAGTTATCGAAACTCGGTGCCGGCTCGAACGCTTCCGGCATCTGCAGGGGCGCATCAAACGCAGGGGTATCAAAGTGGTCGAGCATCACCGGGGCTGCATCCGCCACATAGAGCGGCGGTTCGAGCTGCGGCTCGGGCTGCCATTGAGGCTCCGGCTGCGGCGCAACCGAAGGCTCGTCATCGTGTGATGCGAAACCGGGCGCAGGCGCGGTCAATTCAACTTGCGGCACCGCCCGCGTGATGGCGTCAATGACCGGTGCTGCCTGTGTGGGCTCGCCGCGCTGCAGCTGTTCAACCAGGCTGTGCAGACCATCCAGCCCGGCTTCGAACCGCGCCAGCAGCGACGGCCCGGCACTGCCGCCGGCCGCTTCGAGCCGTGTTTCCAGATGATGGGCGACATCGCCGATCGCCATTGCGCCGGCGGTGCGGGCGCTGCCCTTGAGCGTGTGCAGCGTGCGCTTGAGGTCGTCGATCACCGGCCCGCGATTGGGCTCGGCCATCAGCTGGTAATAATTTTGATCCAGCGCTTCCAGCAGCTCCTCGGCCTCGCCGCAGAAGATTTCCAGCAGCTCGGGGTCGAGCTCGAACGCCGACGGTTCAGCCTCCGGCACCACGGCCACTACCGGCTGCGGCAAGCTCGCCGCACGCGCCACCAGTCCGGGGTTGTGGGCCAGGCCGCCTTCGCGGTAGTCGTCGAGCTGCTGATAGAGCCCTTCTAGTAGTTCCATCAGCAGCGTGAAGAAATCCTGCGCGGGCGTGCTGCCGCTGCGCCACGGCCGCAGCTGCGCCACCAGCGCGCCGGCCAGCTCGGCGATCGGTCTGGCACCGGTACGGGCTGGCGGCGGTGGCCAGGGCATCCAGCTCTCCGGCCAGCGGCGTGGCGGCGGAAACAGAAGGCTCCCGAGACCAGGCGCGTGCACTGCGCTCGATCGACTGCAGCTTGTCGAGCGCCAGCAGGCTGAACGATTCGTCGATCGGCGGCCGCGGCGGTGCGGCCGGTGTATGCACCTGCGCGGTCGCCACTTCGAGCCGGCTGCGCCCACAGTGTCAAGCGCGTCGGCATCGGCATCCTGTGGCTGGCGTTGCCGGATGCTCTCCACCCCCTGCGCGCAGTGCCGCCAGACCTTCCTCGATGACGCCGAGGCTTTCGGCCGACAACATGCGGCCTTCGAATCGCACCGTGTTGAAATGCTGCTCGAACAGCCCCGCGAGCTGGCTGACAGCACCGCCGTTGACCACGGCCGCACTTCCCTTGAGAGTATGGAAAGCGCGGACCAGATCCGGCTCGACGACGAACTCGTGGAAGCTGACATCGCGGCTTTCCAGCCAGCGGCCGATGAAGGCGAGCCGCTCGCGGGCATCGTCCATGAACACGGCGAGCATGTCGGTTTCGGCAGCACCCTTACCCGATGCCACGTCCTCTGCGCGGGCCAGCAGGTCCTTCACCGCCGGCACTTCGTCGCCGATGCCGCGGAAATTGTCGATCAGGCCCGGCAACAGGGTGATGGCTTCCGCCACCACATCCAGCACCGGCCCGGCGCACGGCCAGTGCTCCGTCCAGGCAACGGTTCAGCAGGCTTTCGATCGACCAGCCGAACTCGCCGATGCGGAGCGCGCCGACCATGCGGCCGCTGCCCTTGAGCGTGTGGAAGGCACGGCGGATGGCGGCGAGCAGCGGCCGGTCGTCCGGCGCGCGCAGCAGCTGCGGCAGCTGGCGCCGCAGTTCCGTCAGCACTTCACCGGCTTCCTCGACGAAGATCTCGCGGATTTCCGGATCGATGCCTTCGGACACCGGTGCGGACGCCGGTGCCGGGACTACTTCGACCGGCTCAGCGATCTCGACCGGTTCGATGATTGCGAGCGCGATCGGCTCCGGTTCGCCGGCGCGCGCTCGACCGGCGACGTTGCCGCCGGCTCCATCAACGACAGTTCAAGCGGCGCTGCGGGCTCTGCCACCGGCGCTTCGACCACCGGCGCACGGATTTCGAGCCGGCCGATGAAGGCCTGCAGATCGTCGAGGATCGGCCCCGTCTGCGGCAGATCGTCACGCAGGCCTTCCAGAAACACATCGACGCAGGCAATGGCATCGGCATAGCGCGGGTAATCGTCCGGCTGTGCCAGCGGCCCGCCGAGCGTGCCGGAAGCGGCATAGCGCTCCAGCGTCAGCAGCAGCTCGGCGGCGCGATCGGCATTGACGAAGCGCAGCACCGAGGCCACCGTATGCAGCCGCTCCGGGCCTTCCGCAAGCCCGGCTCGGGTTGCCGG
>CAMQQG010000220.1:0-25645 GCA_947034895.1 Rhytidiadelphus loreus | reverse complement strand
CGCACCCTGCGTTTCCTGTGGGGACCCGAAGTGGAGGGGACCATGGCTTATTTGAGCCGTCATCCGGACATCCGCCGCACGCTGCGCGCGAGCGTGTTCATGGACATGGTGGGCGGCGACCCGTTCAAGAACAAGTCCATGCTGCATGTCACCGAAACGCCCTGGTCGCTGCCGAGCTTCGTGACCGATGTGGGCGCAATCTTCGCGCAAACCATCCGCGATGCGGCAACCGCATACACGGAAGACGGCACTCACGCAGGCGAGGCCGTGGTGGAGGATCGCGGCGCCGCGCCCGGCACTCGCAATGCGTTTCTGGTCGACGAAACTCCGTACGCGGAGGGTAGCGACCACGATGACTATGATTCCTCCACCATCGCCATACCGTCGCTGTATCTGCGTGACTGGCCCGACGTGTACATCCATACGGACCATGATTCGCTGGAGCGCATCGATCCCACCAAGCTGCGCCGGGTGGCGCTGCTCGGCGCCGCCGCGGGATATACCTACGCATCGCTCGACCGGTCGAAAACCGTGGCGCTGCTGCCCTACCTGGCGGAGCGCTCGGAACAGCGGCTCGGCAAAGGCCTGGAAGGCGCCGGCGCCCTGCTGCAAATCAGCGAGCCGCAGTCGATGCCCGCGGCTTATGAGGCGCACAATTTGATCGCGCAAATGTTGGGTCGTGAAATCGAGACGTTGCGCAGCTTCGTCGTGTTCACCGGCGGTGACCCGCGCGCCGCCGCCGGCGCCGTTGATGCGCTCAAGCACAAGGCTGCCGCGCTCGACGCGTGGATCGATCGGCAAGGAGCGGTGCGCGCAGTCGACACGCCGCACGCGCATGTGCCGGCGGCCGGCGCCCGCGTGCCGCATCGCATCGGCGACTTCGGTCCTCTTACTTATCAGAACGACGATGTGCTGGTGGCCCGTCTCGGGGCGCCACGCGTTGCCCGCATCCAGCTGCTCAGCGGCGATTCGAGCAGGCTGACCAGCGCGCAGCAACAGCGCGGTTCCCTCTACGCGTATGAGATCATCAATTTTGTGGACGGCAAACGCACGGTGGCCGCCATACGCGACGCGGTATCCGCGGAATTCGGTCCGGTGCCGCTCGAGACCGTGGCGGACTATCTGGACGCGTGCGGGGAGGCGAAGGTGATCGAGTATCGATGAAGCTCGTTCTGATACCATTGCCGCTGTTCAGACAGGATGACAATGACCCCGTTCGTTGGCGAAATCACCGGCACCGCCCTGATGATGTTGCTCGGCAACGGCGTGGTCGCCAACGTCCTGCTCGCCCGCACCAAGGGCAACGGCGGCGGCACCATCGTCGTGACCTTCGGCTGGGCCATGGCGGTGTTCGCGGCGGTGTCAACGGTGGGCAACTTCAGCGGTGCACACTTGAACCCTGCGATTACGTTGGGCCTCGCCGTGGCGGGCAAGTTTCGTTGGGATCTGGTGCCCGGGTACATCGTCGCGCAGTTGCTGGGCGCATGCCTCGGCGCGTTCCTGGTCTGGCTGGTCTACCGGCCACACTTCGGTGCGACCGAGAGCCGGGATGCCAAGCTGGCCGTGTTTTGCACCAGCCCGGGCATTCGCGCACCCCTCGACAATCTAGTGTCGGAAATCGTGGGCACCTTTGTGCTGGTGTTCGTGGTGCTGTTTCTGGCCGCCTCGTCGGTCGGCCTCGGCGCGCTCGACGCGCTGCCGGTGAGTCTGCTCGTGCTCGCCATCGGCGTGTCATTGGGAGGTCCGACGGGCTACGCCATCAACCCGGCTCGCGATCTCGGGCCGCGCCTGATGCATGCGCTGCTGCCCATCGCCGCCGGCAAACGCGACAGCGATTGGGGATACGCGTGGATTCCCGTGCTCGGGCCCCTGCTCGGCGCCGCGCTCGCAGCCAGTCTGTACCTGTTGCTGCGGGGACCCGCGCTTGTGCTGTCGCGATGAACTCGAGGCGACCGCATGAAACTGCGTAGGAGCAATCTCGTCCGGCTGCGGCAGCAGCCATTCGATGTCCTCGTGATCGGCGGCGGCATCAACGGCGCCGTCAGCGCCGCCGCGCTGGCCGGCAAGGGCGCGCAGGTGGCGCTCATCGATCGCGGCGATTTCGCCGGTGTCACCAGCATGAACACGTCGAACCTCGCCTGGGGCGGCATCAAGTACATGGAGACGTGGGACTTTGCGCTCGTACGCAAGTTGTGCGTGAGCCGCAATCACTTGATGCGAAGTTACCCGTCGACCGTCCAGGAAATTCGCTTCTTCACGACGCTGACCCGAGGGTTTCGCTACCGTCCGGGCTATCTGCTCATGGGAGCCTGGCTGTATTGGCTGATCGGCAGCTGCTTTACGCGGACACCGAGATCTCTGTCGCGGGCACGCATCCGGGAGGAAGAACCTCTCGTCCAAACCGACGGCGCAACCGGCGGCTTCGAATACTCCGATGCCTACCTGCACGACAACGACGCCCGCTTCGTCTTCAACTTCGTGCGCTCGGCGCTGGACCATGGCTGCGTCGCGGCCAATTACGTCGAGTCACTGGGAGCGAGGCGTGACGGCGGCGATTGGGTGGTGCGCGCCCGCGACGTGATCGACGGCGCACCGGGATCGGAGTTCGAGATCCGCGCACGCGTGTTGATCAATGCCGGCGGTCCCTACGTCGACGCTCACAACGCGCTGACCGGCGAAAAAACGGAACACCATCATGCGTTGTCGAAGGGCATCCATCTCATCGTCAAGCGGCTGGTGGCGGAACGTCGCGTGCTCGCCTTCTTCGCGGATGACGGACGCCTGTTCTTCGTGATCCCGATGGGCAACCGCACCTGCATCGGGACCACCGACACTCCCGTCAGCGAGCCCACCGTCGGCATCACGGACGCCGACATCGATTTCGTGCTCACCAACATCAACAAACGCCTGAAACTTCCCCGCCCCCTCGATCGCTCCGACATCATCGCGACGCGGTGCGGCGTGCGGCCGCTGGCGGTCAAGGCGGAACCCGGCAAGGGCCGCGACTTTTTGCAGCTGTCGCGCAAGCACGCCGTGGAGATGCACCGCGAGGATGCGCACATCAGCATATTCGGCGGCAAACTGACGGACTGCCTGAACGTCGGCAACGAAATCAGCGATCTCGTGCGCTCGCTTGGCGTCGACCTGCCCCATCCGGACTATAAATGGTACGGCGAGCCGTCCGACGCGGTCCGCGACGAATTCTTTCACCAGGCACGCCTGCTTGGGCTCGACGGTCACACCGCGCCTGATTCCTCCGAGCTCCTGAGCACGCGCCTGTGGCGTCGCTATGGTGCCGAGGCATTGGGCCTGCTCGAAAACATCCGCGAAGATCCGCGGCAGGCCGAGGTGCTCATCAAGGGCACCGAGTACCTGCGGTGCGAGGTCGCCCAGGCCGCGCGCCGCGAAATGATCACCAAGCTCGAGGACTTCCTACGCCGCCGATCGAAGATTGCCTTGGTGGAACGCAGGGAAGACATCCAGCGTTCGCCCGGTCTTGCCGAGGCCTGTGAGCTGCTGTTCGGCGACCAGGCGCCCGCCAAGCTCGCCGAATACTTTTCCACCAACCCTTGAGGGCGCCGCGGGTCGCTGCTACGGAGACATCCAATGGACAAGCAATACATCCTCGCCCTCGACCAGGGCACGACCAGTTCCCGTGCGATGGTCTTCGATCGCGCCGGGCACGCCGTGGCCAAGGCTCAGCGCGAGTTTCCGCAGATATTTCCGAAACCCGGTTGGGTGGAGCACAACCCCCTCGAGATTCTGTCCTCGGTCCTCACCACCGCCACGGAGCTGCTCACCGAGCAGCGTATCGATCCGCGGCAGATTGCGGGCATCGGCATCACGAATCAGCGCGAGACAGCCGTGGTCTGGGACAAGCACACCGGCAAGCCGGTCTACAACGCCATCGTGTGGCAGTCGCGGCAAAGTGCCGACATCTGCGCGACACTCACGTCGCAGGGTCATGGCGATAGGGTGCGGGCCAAAACCGGGCTGCTGATCGACCCGTATTTCTCCGGCACGAAGGTCCGATGGATACTGGATAACGTGCAGGGTGCGGCGAAGCGCGCGGCGGCAGGCGATCTGTTGTTCGGAACCGTGGATAGCTGGTTGATCTGGAATCTGACCGATCGCCGGGTTCATGTGACCGACTACACGAATGCCTCCCGCACCCTCATGTATGACATCCATCGCCGCGAGTGGGATGACGAGCTGCTTGCCATGCTCGGCATACCGCGCTGCATGCTGCCTGACGTGCGTCCGTCGAGTGAGATCTATGGGGTCACGGCACCGCGTCATTTTTTCGGCAAGGAGGTGCCCATTGCCGGCATCGCCGGCGATCAACAGGCGGCGTTGTTTGGACAGGCCTGCTTCGAGCCGGGCCTGGCCAAGAACACCTACGGCACCGGCTGTTTCATGCTGATGAACACGGGCGCGGAAGCAGTCTCCTCCGACCACGGATTGTTGACGACGATCGCGTGGGGCATCGACGGCAAGGTCGAGTATGCCCTCGAGGGAAGCATATTCGTCGCCGGATCGGCGGTGCAGTGGCTGCGCGACGGCATGCAGGTGATCAAACATGCCGAGGAGACCGAAAGCCTGGCAATGAGCGTCGACTCCACCGATGGAGTCTATTTCGTCCCGGCCTTCGTCGGCCTAGGCGCGCCCTACTGGCGCAGCGACGCCCGGGGAGCGGTGTTCGGCCTGACACGCGGCAGCAGCCGCGCCCATCTGGCGCGCGCTGTCCTGGAATCCCTGGCCTACCAGACGCGGGACGTGCTGGCGGCGATGGAGGCGGACTCCGGGATCGCACTGAAGTCGTTGCGCGTCGACGGCGGCGCGGTGGCGAACAATTTCCTGCTGCAGTTCCAGAGCGATATTCTCGGCGTCCCCGTGGAACGTCCCGAAGTGGCGGAGACTACCGCCTTGGGTGCCGCCTATCTTGCGGGGCTCGCCATCGGCTTCTGGGCGAGCCGCGAGGAAATCGCACGGCATTGGGCCGTCGGCCGTGTGTTTACGCCCGGGATGCACGCGCAATCGAGCGCAAAACTGTATGCAGGATGGCAGCGTGCCGTGAAGGCCACGCTTAGCCTCGCCGATGGCGACTGACGAGGCAACGATCAGCGGGCGGTCTAGTCAGACTCGATGGGCATGTACGAGAATCTCTGACCCGCGATCGATGCGGAGGCCATCAGACCGGCCTTTGCAACGATGAAGGTGGCCATGCCGACCTGATAGGTTCCCTGGGTCGCGGCATCGTGTTGGCCGTTGCTGCTGCCGCTTTGTACGCCGTTCGTGCCGATCTGCGCATTGGCCGCGCTGGTTACCGCGATGACGCTGGCATCGGCGCCGAATTCGAACTTGCCCGACTCGAATTGATCGAGCGCGTACTTGTCCTTGAAAAAGATGATCTGGCTGTAGGTCTTCCCGCCGAGCTGCAGACCCACACTGATTTGACTTAAAGTCGTCGTCCCTACGAACTTGTTCTGGACGTAGACACGGCCCCTGCCATACGCGCCGCCGATGCCGACCGCTCCCGCCCCAACCGTTGGGAACACTGCGTAGGCGTAGCTATCAGTGAAGAAGGCCGCGCTCTCTCCTGCCTGCTTGAATACATCGATGGTTGCTTTAAACCCCGCCGCACCGGCAACGTTCGCGCACATGACAAGAAGCGCGGCCGCCCAGGCGCAGGTCATGCCACGCCTCACCATTGATAATCCACCGACAGCGCGAGGACGCGTTGCGTGCGTCTCTCAACCAGCGGACTGTTCGCGGCACCGCCACGTATCTGGTTGATTGCCGTATCGAGGTTGAGCAGCCAATGGCTGGTGATGAATTTCGTCGCGCTGAACCCCACGCCGGCGGCCGCAGTGCCCGCGTGCGGTGCATAGACCTCGTGACCCGAGGCGAGAGACTGAGCGGGTGAGACGCCGTACAGCGTCTGCAGATAATGCCGGGTCGCCAGCGAGATGGACGGTCCGGCAAACATGACGAAGGTCTTGGAACTCCCCGGCAGCGGCATGTAAACCCCCGCGTCGCCGATGGCACCTTGATTACCGCCGGCGAACTGCCGCGCGTCCACCCGAAGAATCAGCGGAAACTTCCTGGAAAGGACGACCGTACCGAACACTTTGCCCACCGGCGCCGCCGAGATGTTGCCCATGCCACGCAGATTGGTGTAGTCGTCGCGTTCCTTTCGGCCCAGGTCGTAGACCAAGCTGGCGCCTACCTGGTAATGATCGCCGCGAAAAAAGTTGTACCCGAGACCGTCGCCCGTCGCGATGAACGCCACATCCTTGAACTGAAAGTTGATTACGGGACCGCCTTGCAACCGATATGCCCGGGAACCGGAATAAACGGGGTCCACGTCGGCGGCGATGCCCAAGACCTTGCGCACGGGCGGTAGGTCGGCCTCGAAAAGTCTGCCGAGGATGATGCCCCCCGAGTACTGCCACTCCTGCAAGGGGGAAGGCGTCTGCGCATGGGCGCTTGGCGCATACCAAAGAACGAGCGCCACCACGCTCAACAGCGCTCGATGCCAAAGTCCTCTCATGTTCACTGCATCCCTCGTCGACTTGATGCCCCGCCTCTAAACCTCACACTATACGGCCCATTGGCCGGGCGGTGAGCGTAAACGCACAGGTCCGTTTGAGACCATCGTGGCCTAGGTGTTTCCCTTAAGTTCGAACGATCTTCTCAACGAAGTTCGATTTCCACGAAGCGAAAATCGAAGTCGTTGGCGTTGATGACGTTATGCGATACGCCGGCGCTACGGGCGTAGGACGCACCTGCCTCGAGTTGCACCTCGCGCACACCCCCCGGTTCCTCCAACCGCAACACCCCGGTGGTCATGGGCACGACGACATAGTCGTACGCATGTACGTGGCTGCCGGTGTCGGCGCCGGGGGAAAACCGCCATTCGGTGACGATCACGCGATCATTGGACACCTGCACTACCGAGGTCGCTTTCATCCATTTCTCCTCAATGACCTAGAACGTATTATCATTCGGAATGTCTGGGCAATCCAAGCAACGCCGCGCGAAGCCGCGCTGTTCGGCTCCGCTATCGTCATCGTGGTTCCCTATGCAGCCATGCCGCAGATCGGCGAGGACCTTCGAGGTCCGCGACGGCGCAATGGCGTGATGCGCAGAAAAAAGCGCGGGTATCGCAACGGCGCAGTTTCTGCACAGTTCTCGTGTCGTACGCGCGTTCAACACACGCGAGTTCTACCTCGGCCGGCCGCTCGCCCCCTGGTCGCTTACCGCAGCTCAGATGCGAGGCAAGCGGGGTAAACGATGCGGCGCCTACGCGAACGCCGGCTGCTGAAGCCGCGCCGGCACCTCCGGCGCGGGCTGGCGAGTTTTGTGCGGGGATAGCCTCATGCCGCGAGAATATTCCCTCGCGTCGTGGATTGCCTGCTGATAGACGTCGAGATAATTCAACGCCATTTGGCGGGAGGTGAACCGGCGCTCGAACTCGGCACGAATGACGCTGCGGTCCAGCAAATGCAATTTCCGCACCGCCTGGCATGCTTCCATAGGATTATTCACGATGAAGCCCGTCACTCCATCTTCCAAGATCTCGCGCACGGATCCATTGTCGTAGGCAATCACCGGCGTGCCGCAGGCCATTGCCTCGATCATCACCAAGCCAAAGGGTTCCGGCCATGCGATGGGAAAAAGCAATGCGGCAGCCTCGCCCAAAAACCGCTGCTTTTGATTCTCGCGGATCTCGCCGATGAATTCGGCCCGCCGCCGCTGCAGGAGCGGCTCGACATTCTGCAGGTAATATTCACGATCGCCGCTCCCGACCTTTGCGGCCATCTTCAAAGGAAGATGGGCCTCGTTGGCGATACGGATTGCATCCACCGGTCCTTTCTCCGCGGACATTCTGCCGAGAAATGCCAGATAACCACCGCCGCCGCCACCTTTGTTCAGCAGCCCCTGCGGCAACCCGTGCAGAACGGTTCCCGCGTAGGCAGCCTGCGGCAACGGCCGGCGTTGCGCGTCGGATATTGAAATCACCCTCATGTCGTGATGACAGGAATAGATGGGCCCGAGTTCGGGCAGATCCAGCCGGCCGTGAAGGGTCGTTATCGCAGGGACGCCTGCGTCCCGGAGCAAGGGAAAGCCCGCGTAGTCGATGTGCGAATGAACGATGTCGAACCCGCCGGCATGCCGTGCCACCGAATCAAAGTGGGTACGTTCTGCCAGTGCCCCGGTGCCGACGTCATCCGCGAGACGCAGTGCCTCGGGCCAGGTGGCAACCAACTTCGCGCGAGTCTGACTGTCCCCGGAGGCGAACAACGTGACGTCATGTCCCAAATCCACCAATGCATCGGTGAGGTACGCGACGACCCGCTCGGTGCCACCGTAGAGCTTGGGAGGAACCGCTTCTTCCAACGGAGCGACCTGGGCAATTTTCATTGCGAAACCATCCTACCCATCGTTTCAATCCCTCGCCGTCCCTATCCGAAAGTGTTACAAGTGTGTCACGCGGCATGTGCGCGCCGGATCGAAAGTTCGTCAGCCGGACCCAGCATTTGTTGTAGGTCGAAGGTCGACACAGGTTCATGCGAATAAACAAGTATTTGAGCGAACGCGGATTGTGCTCCCGTCGCGAGGCTGACTCCTGGGTCGAGGGCGGCCGTGTGAGCATCAATGGCGTCGTCGCCACTCTCGGCACGAGGGTGCAAGAGGGCGATGCGGTGCATGTTGACGGGCGCTCGGTCGGCGGAGAGTCGGCGCACGTCTACATCGCCCTGCATAAGCCGGTTGGGATCGAGTGCACCACGGATCCGCGCGTGCCCGGCAACGTGGTCGCATTCGTGTCGCATCGCTCGCGCATCTTTCCGATTGGACGGCTCGACAAGAATTCCGAAGGGCTGCTGCTGATGACGAACGACGGCGATATCGTCAACGACCTGCTCAGGGCAAAGCATGGACACGAGAAGGAATATCTGGTCACTGTCGATTTACCGGTCACGGACGGGTTCGTCGCCGATATGGCGGGTGGTGTGGAAATTTTGGACCGTGTGACGGCGCCCTGCCGCGTCCACCGGGTCAGCAAACACGTGTTTCGAATCATTCTGACGCAGGGATGGAATCGGCAGATACGGCGCATGTGCGAAGTTTTCGGGTATACGGTACGGCGCCTGATTCGCGTGCGGTTCGTCAACATCATGCTCGAGGGACTGGCGCCGGGACGGTGGCGCGATCTCACGCGCGCTGAGCTTGCCGGGCTTTTACCGGAGCGATTTGGCGCTAAACCCCCATGCCGCTAGCAGCTAAGAATAATCTCGATGAACTCTACAACCGGCAACGCCTGGTGGAAGAGGAGGCAGAAAGGCTCGACCGCGAATACGACGTGCTGGAATCTACCGGGGCAGATAGCGACCGACGCTACATCCTGGTACTGGAGAGCCGGGCGCTGCACGAGGAGGCGGCGCGGTTAAGCGCCGTCATCTCCGACATCTTGGAGCGAGATCTGCAGCGCTGAGGTGCGATTGCAGTCAGAAAGTCGTTGACGCTAAAAACGCTTGCGTGTTATTCCTACGCAACATTGTTTACTCTCAAGCAATCCCTCGAGGCGTTCGCCGGGCTGATGCTCTTGTCGGCCACCCCCATCGTGGCTTTCAGTGCCTCCGCCTACTCGCCGATCGATCAGTCGATGGCCGCAAGCACGGTGACTCTCACGGGCAACGATCTGACGATCGAGCAGATTGTGCAGGTTGCCCGTCATGGCGCCAGGGTGGAATTGAGCGCTGAAGCGCGGCAGCGGGAGGCGGACAATTACGGGCTCTTGCTCGAGGCCGCCGCCGAGGGAGTCGCAGTGTACTGGTTCAATCGCGGCGCCGGCGATCAACGGGAGACCTCGTTGTTCGAGGGCGATGCGCTTTCTCCGGCGAACAAGGCTAAAGTCGAACAACGACAAATGCAGTCTTTCAAGATGGGTCCCAAGGTGGGATTCGGGCCGGAAGTCGAAGACGAAGACATCGTCCGGGCCATGATGGTGGTGCGCGCGAACGCCATGACTTTCAATGCGCCGAGCCCCGGGCTTGCCCAGATGCTTCTCGATCTCTTGAACAAGCGCATCACGCCGGTCGTGCAGTCGCGCGGCAGCTTGGGCGAAGGGGATCTCGCGCCGCTTCTGAACGTGGCCGGCACCATGGTCGGCGCCGGCGATGCCTATTATCACGGCGTACGGATGCCTGCGGCCCGCGCGCTCGCGCAGGCCGGCCTGAAACCGATTCAGCCCTTTGCGGCCGATGACAATGCGCTGTCCAGCAGTAATGCCTATGCCACGGGCCAGGCAGCCTTGCTCGTCGCGGATGCGGAACACGCTCTGCGTTGGGCGGATCTGGTCTATGCCATGGATCTTAACGGCATGAACAGCAGCATCACCCCGCTTACCCTCGTCGTGCAATGCGACCGCCCTGATCGATGGCTGAATTGGGACGCAAACCAGGTGTTGGGGATGTTGAAGGGCAGCTATCTGTTCGAGGATGACGCGAAACGCATCATTCAGGATCCAGAAAGCCTGCGCGCGTCTTCGATCCGTCAGGGAGCAGCGTGGAAGGAGTGGGACGCCTTGCGGGATGCGGTTCTGTTTCAGGTCAACACGTCGGATCACAACCCAGCGGTGCACACGGGCTTGTCACCGGAAGATTCCTGGGAACTTGCGTCGCCACAGATGATGAAATTCTTCGTCAAGGGCGGCCCGTTGAGTCATGGCCAGCATGGTTACATCGTTTCCAACGCCAATTGGGATCCCTATCCCATGGCCAACAAGATCGAGAATTTCACGCTGGCGCTCGCGAACATGGACGTGGCGGTCATGCTGCGAATTGACCGTTTCACCAGCCCGTTCTTCACCGTGGTCAAGGCATCGGACATGCTGCCGGACATCCGTCATTGGGGAGGCGGCTACACGCCCGTCGCTCTTCAGCAGGAGATTCAAGGGCTGGCAAATCCCGTTGCGCCCTTTGGGAGCGCCATTGTCGGCACGGTCGAAGATCTGCAGGCGCAGACCCTGCTAAAAGTGCAGCGTGCGCGCCAGGCGGTGAGCACGACGATGGATCTGCTGGGCAACGATCTTCTCGAGGCGGCTTTCTGGATGGATATTCGCAGCGTGCAGAGGGCCGAGCGAAAATTTGGCCCTGGGCCAACGGCAGTTTGGTCCGCAATGCGCAAGGACATGCCGCTACGCGCCGATTCGAACCGTCCGGCACAGGATTCGGACGAGAGACTCGCCGCCCGCTTCGTTCACATCACCGATCCGTTGACGTTCTACCCTGCCGCCCTTCCGGCCCGGGTGCACGGTGACGAGGTCAACCTAAAGGACCAATGCGGAGTGGCGCCGCACCCGCATTTGAATTAAGCAAGAAGTCAGGCAGCGGCCAGCAGGTCTTGAATCGGAAAGTCTACCTTCACGTCGGTACCCATATGGAACCTCTCAACCGACAGAGTCCCAGACAAGGACCGCACTCGATGCTCGATCGCGCCCAGGGCAGCCGCCGCAAGATGCATGTCCACGCACTCCATGTCGACGTGCTCATGCCTCACAAGCATGACGAAGCGTTGGTCAGGCATGGATATGGTGACCTCTATCTTGGACACCAGTTCTTCAGCGGTGATCATGCCAAGAAGCTCTTGTATGATCCTGAAAAGTCCCGTCAATGCATCGGGTGTAAACATCGGCTCATCGTCCGGATACGACTCCAGGCACGTGGCGCCGACACGTTGGCAGGTGTGTTTCACATGCCACCGGAAAGCAGCGAACAACCCGAAATTGTCGAGTAAGGAGGGACGCAGCTCTTCGATGAGCTGCCGTTTGAGGTCGATTGCCGCGGATAATGCCTGACGGACCCGGGTTAACCTCAGGCGGGTATCTTCCGCCGAGGTCAAATGTTGCTCCACCCATCCCAAGTCCATCACGGCAGAAACGAGGTGCCCACCCAAGTCGTCATGTAGCGCACGCGCCAAAAGAATGGATTTTTTCTCCACAACTGCCTGCACATGCGCAACTACAGCCGCTTCTGTATCAACGGGCACGCTAGGGTCACTCATGCGGAACGTCGCATACGCAAGTTGCGCCTCAGCTGTCCTTACGAACCGAGTAGGTAAACTTTTGTCCGGCAACGGTAGCGGCGTACATCAGCCCGCCCTTGGCCACTGTGAACACCACGATACCCTTCTGATAGCCCGTACTGAGCGTATTGGCATCTTTCTTGCCTCCGCTGGCGCCGGAGGTAATGCCTGTCGTTCCCACGCTGGCCGACGCGCCCGCCGTGACGGCTACTGCGCTGACGCCCGCGTCGAACTCGAACGTGCCGCTCTCAAATTCATCCAATGCACGCTTGTCCTCGAAGAAAATGATCTGGCTGTACGCTTTGACACCCGCTTGGAAACCTGCGCTCACCTGGGTCACCGACGTATCCCCCACATACTTACCATGTACATACACGTGACCCTTACCATGGGCGCCACCGACGATGAAGCCGGCCTCACCGATGGTGGGATAGACGGCGTAGGCATACGAATGGCCGAAGTAATTGGAGCTTTCACCGGCATTCTTGAACACGTTGATGGTGTCAGTGTAGCTGCTGGCATGCACCACTCCTGCCACCAAGAGAAAAAACGGCGCGAGCGCCATGAGATTCATTTTTTTCACGAGCAGATTCCTTAAGTTTTCGCAGCAATGACGATGAGTGTTGAACGCAAATTTGCGTGTAGGACTAATGCCACAGACACTGTCGTTGAAATTCCACAGTTAACCCTTGATCATTCTCCACACGACAAATAGATAGTTGACTACCATAACTGTATGAGCACAATCAATGCACTCCGGCTTAAGCTTACCGCGGGTCTGGCGCCGGCGAGCAGGCGTTGGCTGCGTCTGATAGAGCATGCCCTGGGAAATCACGGCGTATCCGCTGCCTGCGCCGCGCCTTTGGTGTTGATCGGTCGCTCGGGCGGCGGGATCAATCAAATCGCATTGGCAGAGCAGCTCGGGTTGGTAGGCCCTTCCCTGGTGAGACTTCTCGATAAGTTATGCGAGGCGAAGCTCGTTAGACGAGAGGAAGACCTGCTCGACCGGCGTGCCAAAACGCTGTGGCTCACGCCGTCCGGCGAGGTGCTGGCGGCGAAATTCGAGGCAAGGCTGATCAAATTGCGGACCGAAGTGTTCGGCGATCTCTCTCAGAACGATCTAAAGGCCGCGCTGCGCGTCCATGAGGTGCTGGCACGGGGCACCGCGGCGCTGGCCGAGAACGAGCGCAAGCCGAAATGAAATCCGTTGCCGTGTTTGTGGACGTACAGAATATCTACTATACAACCCGGCAACATTTCTCCCGTCATTTTGACTACAACCGCTTCTGGTCCGAGACGACCGGACAGCGCAAGGTGATCGCTGCCGTGGCCTTCGCAATAGAACGGGGCGACGCGAAGCAACGGCAGTTCCAGGACATTTTGCGCGGGATCGGCTTCGACGTCCGGCTGAAACCCTTCCTGCTGCGCCGCGACGGCTCGACCAAGGGTGATTGGGACGTGGGAATCACCTTGGCAGTTCTCGAATACGCCCCGCAGGCCGACATCGTGGTGCTCGCCTCCGGCGATGGTGACTTCGATCTGCTCGTCCACAAGATCAGAGAAGACAACCGGCTCGCCGTCGAGATCTACGGCGTGCCGGAGTCCACTGCCGCGTCGCTGATACGGGCGGCCACGCGCTTCATACCCATCACGGAAGAACTGTTGCTTCCGGCGAAGCCGGCCTTTCCATAAAATGCCCAGGCATGGTGCGGCACGAGTGATCTCGAAACTCGGCATCGGATCCCGCACCCAGGCGGCCCGCTGGATCAGCGAGGGCCGTGTACGCATCAACGGTCGTGTGGTCAGCGATCCCGATTTTCCGGTTCGACAGGGGCAAGATCGCGTCGAGATCGACGGGCTCGAAAGCCTTCCCGAACGGCTGATCATCATGCTTAACAAGCCCAGGGGATTGGTCACCACCACGCGGGATGAACGCGGCCGCGACACCGTGTATCGCTGCTTCGACGACGCCGGGCTGCCGTGGCTTGCCCCCGTGGGACGATTGGACAAGGCCAGCGAAGGCCTGCTGCTGTTCAGCAACGATCCCGAGTGGTCCGACCGTATCACGCACCCTTTGTCCGGCTCCCGCAAGACTTATCACGTGAAGATCGACTGCCTGCCCGATGCGGGCCTGCCCGCACTGCTCGTACGCGGCACTCAAGTCGGCGGAGAGCATCTGTCGGCGCAGTCCGTGCGCTGCCTGGGCAAGGGTGTCAAACATGGCTGGCTGGAGATCACCCTGGATGAAGGACGCAATCGGCAGATACGGCGGCTGCTCGATGCCTACGATGTGGCGGTGCTGCGCCTGGTCCGCGTCGCCATCGGATCGCTCACGTTGGGCACGCTGACCAAGGGCCAATGGCGCCGGCTCACTGCGCAGGAGGTAAACGAGCTGTCGCCGGCCAGGCCACAGAACCTGCCTAGAACGCCATGACCAGCACGCCGCCCGCGATCAGGGCGGTGCCCAAACCCACCTGCCAGGTCAGCTGCTCACGAAGGAACACGACGCCAAACAACACGACGAGCACCAAGCTCAGCTTGTCGATTGGTGCGACGCGCGAAGCCGGCGCCAGCTGCAGCGCGCGGTAATAGCACAGCCAAGAAAGACCGGTCGCCGCGCCGGAGAGCACCAGGAAAACGATGCCTCGGGTCGGCACCATCTCCGGGCGCTGCCACTCCGAACGGGCGGAAATCAGCAATCCCGTCACGACAAGAATGACGAGCGTTCGCACGAATGTCGCGAGATTTGAATTCATCATGCCCACGCCCACCTTGCCACATATCGCGGTCAGCGCGGCAAAGCCCGCGGACCCCAGTGCAAACACCTGCCACTCGTTTTTCACGCCTCTGCGCGCACGTCTGCGGCATAGCGGCGTGCGAGCCATGCACAGACAATGAGCTGAATCTGATGAAAGATCATGACCGGCAATATGGCGGTTCCGACGTGTGGGCCGGCGAACAACACCCGTGCCATCGGTATTCCGGAAACCAGGCTTTTCTTCGAACCGCAGAAGACGATGGAAATCTCGTCGGCGCGCGAGAATCCCAACAGCCGCGCGATGCCGCGCGCCACCAGGAGCAACGCGATGAGCAGACCCGTGCAGTACAGGATGAGTGTCAGCAACACGGGGAGGGGCACCTGCTGCCAGATCCTGTCCATGACCGCGGCGGAGAACGCGCTGTAAACGGCCAGAACAATGGTGGCCCGATCGGTGATCGCCAGCAAAGCCTTCTTACGGGCCACCCACGAGCCTATCCAGGGCCTGCAGAGATGGCCGATCACGAACGGAATCAGCATCTGCATCATGATGTTCCACAGTCCGCCCGGCGACATTGAACCGTGTTGGACACTGGTCAACACACTGACCAGAAGCGGGGTCAACGCGATGCCGATCAAATTCGAGGCCGCAGCCGATGCCACGGTGCCGGCCACGTTGCCGCGCGCGATGGACGTGAACGCAATGGACGATTGCACGGTGGAGGGAAGCACGCACAGGAACAAAACCCCCAGCCAAAGTGGCGCCGGCAGCAGGCGCGGTGCCAGCAGCGAGGACAGCAACCCCAGGCAGGGGAAGATCACAAAGGTGATGGTGAAGATGGTGCCATGCAGACGCCAATGTCGGACAGCCTGCCATAGCGTTTCCCGCGCCAACCGCGCGCCATGCAGGAAAAACAATGTGACGATGCCTGCGGTCGTTATTATCCCTACCACGCCTGCGAAATTTCCATGGGCCGGCAGCAGGCTTGCCGCGCAAATCGTGGCGAAGAGAATAATGACGAATGTGTCGGGCAACAGACCGCGAAGCTGCGACATCACGGCGTGAAAGTTTCGAGTGAGCCTGATACCCGCCGCCCCCGATGCCACACGGCGACGATCCGATCCACGTCCGCGATCGTCGTCGATGGATCGCCCTCGACAATCAACAGGTCGGCAAGCTTGCCGGGCGCAATGCTGCCTCGATCGTTCAACCCCAGCAGCGCAGCGGCGTTTTTGGTCGCCGTACCAATGGCCTGCAGGGGCGTCAGTCCCGCCTGGATCAACAGTGCGAGCTCATGATGCTCGGCAAACCCGGCAATGCGCAACGGCATGGCACCCGAATCCGTTCCAAAACCGATCTGCACACCCGCGTCATACAACGTCTTCGTGTTTTTCAGATTCATGGCGAAGGATTTTTCGTTGGCTGCATGCTTCCGGGTGTCCGACAGAATCTTGACACGCCAGGCCTCATCCCTGAACTGCGCCGCGAGGGCCGGCTGCAAGGCGCTGCGCAAGGGCTCGGCGTCCGCCAATTCCGGATGTTCGGCAAAAAGGTAAAATGCCTCGTCCAATCCGAGTGTCGGGATGTACCAGGTTTTTGCCGATTTCAAAGCAGCGATTAATTCCTGATCGACGGGCTGATCACGAACACCGTGCGCGAGCACGTCGATGCCATCGGCGACCAGGCGTTTTGCATCGTCCAGGTAGAAAACATGCGCGGCCACCCGCAGGCCTCTTGAATGGGCTTCCTCGATGATGGCTTTGTAGACTGCGGGATCCATTTTGACGGGCATGGTGCCCATGAAATCATCCAGCCAGAGTTTGATCAGATCGGGGTGCCGGCTCGCTGTCTCTCCCACCTGGGTTCGCGCCTCGTCGGGAGTTGTCGGCCGATACACCTGATCGTCACGAATGCCCATACCCGCGGGTGGCGCGCCACTGCCCACGCCGAAGCCGCGGTCTGCCCCAAACATGTCGGCGCCCGGTAAAGTGCCTGCATGCAATTGCGGCTGCAAGTCGTAGAAGACCGCGGAATTGAGTCCCAGGGATGTCACGCTGGTCACTCCGTAAGCCTCGTACTGCCGCAATTGTCGCAGGATATTGGCACTCGTTGCATTCCCGCCGCCCGCAACGGTGCCGTCGGTCATGCCGAGATGGGAATGATCGGACACTAGACCGGGGAGCACGGTCTTGCCCGACAGCATGATGACGGTCGCGCCGTGATCTTGGCCCTTCTTCAAAGGACCCACGCTCACGATGCGCTCTCCGTCCAACAGGATGTCTGCGTGTTCGAGCGGGCGTCCTCCGGACCCATCGATCACCCGCACATCCCGCAAGATCACGGCAGCATCGAGGCCGGATGAAAATGACACAGCAGACACAAAAACAAGCAGAGCGATGCAGCCGAATGATTTCATGGCCGAGAATTGAACCACGAAAAACGCGCCGGTGTATGCCGGCGCGCCATGACTTCTCTTGAGACAGTAAGTCCCGATACGAAGCCGCCTATACGCGGTCAGAATCCTTGAGAGTTTCCTTGACCTTTTCCTTTGCATCACCATAGGTCGACTGCGTCGTGCCGGCCGCCTGATTTGCCAAACCCTTCGCCTGGGTCGTCGTGCTGCCGAACGCCTTGCCGGCGGCCTCTTGAACTTTGCCCGTTGCTTCCTTCACTCGTCCTTCAACCTGGTCTTTGTTGATACCCATGATCATTCTCCTGGTTCGTCTGCGAAATGCGCCACATCTTGCGAAGAGCGCGCCACGCTTGGCTGTTCCGGAGTGGCAAACCTTGTCGGAACAGATCTAGCTGGCAATCACTATGTCACTGAGGCGATTTAAGATGTGTAGGACGCCCTATTCATTGACTGTCGGAGGAATTCGCGCGGCTGACTCTGTTGGCGTTCCCGACATAGTTGACAATTTAGGCACACTTTGTCTATTCTGACATGTGGACGCAGCCCTCTTAACATCACCGGACTGGGTCGATACGAAACGTGACGCGCTGCTTGACGCAGCGATTGGTGTCTTCGCACGCTTCGGTTTTCGCAAAACCTCGATGGACGAGGTGGCGCGCGCCGCCGGGGTATCCAGGCAAGGACTTTATCTTCATTTTGCAGACAAGGAGGCGCTGTTTCGCCACGCCGTGGAGCATAAACTCAGCGGGCAGTTGCGCTGCGCGAGAGCCGAATTGGCGGATGCCGCGGGTCCTCTGGAAACGCGGCTCGTTGCCGCCTGTGACGAGTGGTCTGGACGGTATATAGGTGTTTATGGCGGAGACGCCGCGGACCTGATGTGCGCGAGCAACTCCCTTGCGGGTGCGACGCTGACCGCCTACTCGATGCAATTCGAGGCCGCCCTGGCCGAGGCAATTGCCGCCTCCCCGCTTGCCGCATTCTGCGCAGCGTCGGGCTTTTTGCCCGCTGATCTTGCACATGCCTTGCACGCAACAGTGCGGGGCCTCAAGCAAGCCTCGAAATCCCGACAAGAGTTTCTGGCAGGTATTGCAGTCGCGGCGCGCATGTTCTGCGCACCCTTGGACCCTGCCCATGTTCCGCTGGAGAGATGATTATGGCTCGTACTGTCCCTTTCGGCTCCCGCTCCACCGCCGATCAGGTATTGGCAGGCGTGGACCTGAGCGGCCGGCATATCGTGGTCACCGGATGCAACTCCGGAATCGGCTTCGAAACCATGTGCGCCCTCGCCGCCAACGGCGCACATGTCATCGGCATGGCCAGAACCGCGGAGTCGGCCGCCCAGGCCTGCGCACGGGGCGGTGTGTCCTGCACGCCTGTGGCCTGTGACTTGGCCGACTTCGACTCGATTGCCGCCGCGGCGGCGGAGTTACGCGCGGCGGAAACGCCGTTCGACGCAATCGTCGCCAATGCCGCAATCGCAAATCTGCCGGAACTGCGCACGCGCTACGGCATCGAGATGCAATTCCTCGTCAATTACGTCGGCCACTTTGCCCTGCTCAACCAACTGGCCGGCATGGTGCGAAATGGAACCGGGCGCATCGTCGTCGTAGGCAGCGATGCCGGCATCCACGATGCGCCGGCGACCGGGATCCAGTTCAATAATCTCGACGGCGCCCAAGGCTATGACCCGGCCGCCTTCCACGCACAATCGAAGCTCGCGCTTGCGGTCTATGCAAAGGAGCTGTCACGGCGCCTGCTCGGACGCGGGATAACCGTCAACACGGCAGATCCGGGCGCGACCAGAAACACGGGTTTGAACAAACGTCACTCGGCGCCGGCGCGTCTGTGGCGATTGCTGCGAACACTCTTTTTGAAACACCCGCGACAAGGGGCCGCGACTCAGAGTCTGCTTGCCGCGAGCCCGCGCGCCGTCGGCATCACCGGCGAATATTGGGCCGACTGCCGAATTGCAAAAGGCAGCCGGTGGCTCGAGGATCGCGACCTGGGTGGGCGCCTATGGGAGGTATCGCAGCGCATCCTCGAAACAAACAGTGTTGCGCCGCCGGGCGAGTTGCAGGCCGCCGCGTGAGGCCGATCGACCGTCGTTTTTTGATTAGCATGCTATCAATTTTCAATTGACAGCCCGGTGCACCGCGCCTATATTCCCCGGCACCCTCCGCGCAATAGACTTCCGTGACCTTTCCGGTTCTGCCTGCACTTGCGCCCGCCGATCGCGATTCAATCGGAGCAGACCATGTGGATAGTTAAAGTAGCATTACAAAGGCCCTACACGTTCATCATGCTTGCGGTGCTGATCGTGTTGATGGGTGGCTACTCCATCCTCAACACCGCGACCGACATTTTTCCGAACATCAAGATTCCGATTGCCGCGGTGATCTGGCGCTACAACGGCATCCTGCCCGAGGAAATCGCCAACCGCATCGTGCTGTTTTCCGAGCGCATCGCCCAGACCACGGTCAACGATGTCGAACACACCGAGTCGCAGTCGGTCAACGGCACTTCCGTGGTGAAATACTTTTTCCAGCCGGACGTCGACCAGGATCTCTCCTTCGCCCAGATCACGGCCGTCTCGCAGGTGCAGCTGGCTTACTCTCCTCCCGGCACCACGCCGCCGTTCGTCCTGTCGTACAGCGCGTCGAGCGTCCCCATTTTGCAGCTCGCGCTCTCGAGCGACAGCATTCCCGAATCGCAGATCTACGATCTGGCGAACACCATCTTGCGCACGCAGCTGGCCACGGTCGCGGGAGCCTCGATCCCCTACCCTTTCGGCGGCAAGCAGAGGCAGGTTCAGGTAGATCTCGATCCCCAGGCGTTGCGGGCGAACGGCTTGTCGGCAAACGACGTCGTCGCCGCCATCGGCGCGCAGAACCTCATCCTTCCCGCCGGTACCGAGAAGATCGGACCGCTTGAGTATTTCATCAAGCTGAACGCCAGCCCGACCACCATCGAAGAGTTGAACAATGTGCCGGTCCGCGCCCGCAACGGCACGGTCACCTACGTACGCGACGTCGCGCACGTGCGCGACGGCTACTCGCCGCAGACCAGCATGGTGCGCATGAACGGCAGCCGCGCGGTCCTCGTCAGCGTGCTGAAGACCGGCAAGGCGTCGACCATCGACATCATCAACAGCATCAACGAGAAGCTTCCGGGGTTGCGAAGCACCCTGCCCAAGGCGCTGAAGATCGAAGCCTTGAGCGATCAGTCCGTGTTCGTGCGCGCGGCGATCTCCGGTGTCATCCGCGAGGCGGTGATCGCCGGGGCGCTCACCGGCCTGCTGATTTTGCTGTTCCTCGGCAGCTGGCGCAGCACCCTCATCATCACCATCTCGATCCCGCTGTCCATTCTCGCCTCTATTTTCTGCCTCTCCGCGCTTGGCGAGACCATCAACATCATGACGCTCGGCGGGCTCGCCCTGGCGGTGGGCATCCTCGTGGACGATGCCACCGTCACCATCGAAAACATCAACTACCATCTGGAGCAGGGCAAGGAGGTGGAAACCGCCATCCTCGACGGTGCGAATCAAATCGCGCTTCCCGCGCTCGTATCGACCCTGTCGATCTGCATCGTGTTCGTGCCCATGTTCCTCCTGGCCGGCATCGCCAAGTTTCTCTTCATCCCGCTGGCCGAAGCCGTGGTCTTTGCCATGCTGGCCTCCTATATCCTGTCGCGAACACTGGTGCCGACGCTCGCCAAATTTTGGCTCAAGAAGCACGACGGCGGCGCCCACACTACGAACAGAAACATCCTCAGCCGCTTCCAGGCGGGTTTCGAACGTGGTTTCGAAAGAATGCGTGAAAATTACCGCACACTGTTGCAGGCGGCGCTGCACAGCGGGCCGCGTTTTGCCGGCATATTCCTCGCCGCGATGGCGGCAACCGCCCTGCTCGCCTTCCCGTTGGGGCCGCTTCCCGGCCTGGGTCAGGACTTTTTTCCGAGCGTCGACGGCGGGCAGATCAAACTTCACATGCGCGCACGCACGGGAACGCGCATCGAGGAGACTGCGGCCCTGTGCGATGCCGTAGAAGCGACCATCCGTGAGGTCATTCCCGCCGCACAGGTCGTCAACATCGTGGACAACCTCGGACTGCCCTACAGCGGCATCAACCTCGCATACAGCACCTCCGCACCGGTGGGGCCGGGCGATGCCGACATTTTCGTGAACCTGTCCGAGGATCACAGCCCCACGGCCGGTTATGTGCGGACGTTGCGTTCCAAATTGGCGGCGGTGTATCCCTCGGCAACGTTCGCTTTCCTGCCCGCCGACATGATCGGACAGATCTTGAACTTCGGTCTGCCATCGCCCATCGACGTGCAGGTAACCGGTTTCAATGTGGACGCGAACCGGGTGTTCGCCAACAATCTGCTGCAGAAATTGCGTGCCGTGCCAGGCGCCGTCGACCTTCACATTCATCAAGCCGGTGATTATCCGCAGTTCAACGTCGACGTCGACCGCAGCAAGGCACAGCTGCTTGGGCTGACGGAGCAAAATGTTGCCAGCAACCTGCTGGTCTCGCTGTCCGGCAGTTTCCAAACGGCACCTTCGTTCTGGGTGGACCCGAAGAGCGGCACGCAGTACCAGGTTGCGACGCAAACCCCGCAGTTCCGGCTGCAAAACCTCAACGACCTGGGCAACACGCCGCTGAACGGCCCGGGCGGCACTTCGCAGATTCTCTCGAGCGTGGCAAACGTTCATCGCAGCGTTGCCCCCGCCGTGGTGAGCCATTACAACGCCACGCCGGCTCTCGATATCTACGGCACCGTGCAGGGCACCGACTTGGGATTCGTCGCGGCCCGAATCAACAAGATCATCGCGGATGCGCAGAAGGACCTGCCGCGCGGATCGAAGGTGCTGCTGCGCGGCCAGGTGCAGACCATGAAGGCGTCATTCAACGGCCTGCTCATCGGCCTGATCGGCGCCATCGTGCTGGTCTACATGCTCATCGTGGTGAATTTTCAGTCGCTGCTCGATCCTTTCATCATCATCACCGCGCTGCCGGCCGCTCTTGCCGGCATCGTCTGGATGTTGTTCCTGACACACACCACCGTGAGCGTGCCCGCGCTCACCGGCGCCATCATGTGCATGGGTGTCGCCACCGCAAACAGCGTGCTCATCATCAGTTTCGCGCGTGAACGCATGAATGCGGGCGATGATCCGTTCGAGGCGGCCATGCAGGCCGGTTTCACGCGCCTGCGCCCCGTTCTGATGACTGCACTGGCGATGATCATCGGCATGATTCCAATGGCGCTGGGGCTCGGTGACGGCGGCGAGCAGAATGCGCCGCTGGGCCGCGCCGTGATCGGCGGGCTGATATTTGCGACTGTCGCCACGCTGTTTTTCGTGCCCACCGTCTTCTCCATCATCCACGGACGCGGACAGCCGCGCGTCCACCCTTCTCCGGAGAGTTTGCATGCCTGAGCACCCCTCGGTGGCGACGGACAAAAACCTGTCGCGAAAAATTCGTCGTTACTCGTTATTGTTGCTGGTGGTGGCGGTCCTGTTGGGCGCATGGGGCGAGATCAGCCGGGTCGTGGCCCGCACGGCGCTCGGCAAGGAGACGGAGCGCGACTCTGTCCCCACCGTCGTCACCGTGTCCGCCAACCGTTCGGAGCTGGGTGAGGAACTCGTGTTGCCGGGCACGGTGCAGGCCTTCGTCGAGGCGCCTATCTACGCGCGCACCAACGGCTATCTCAAAACCTGGTACACCGACATCGGCACACAGGTGAAGAAGGGTCAGCTTTTGGCCGAGGTGGAGACACCGGAGGTCGACCAGCAGCTGACCCAGGCCCAGGCGGATCTGGAAACGGCGCGCGCGAATGCGGCACTGTCCGTCAGCACCAACAAGCGCTGGCAAGGTCTGCTTGAGACGGAGTCGGTTTCCAGGCAGGATGCCGACGAGAAGGCCGGTGCCGCGGCGGCAACCAAGGCGTCGGTGGATTCCGCCGCCGCCAACGTCGCGCGGCTCCGCGACCTCGAGTCATTCAAGCGGGTGTTGGCGCCGTTCGACGGCGTCGTGACCGCCCGCAACACGGACATCGGCGCCTTGATCAATGCCGGCCAGAGCGCGGGATCGGAGCTGTTCAGGATCGCGGACACGCGCAAGCTGCGCATCTACGTCCAGGTCCCGGAAATGTATGCATCGGCGGCGAAGCCGGGGCTCACCGCCGAACTGCGTTTCGCCGAGCAGGCGCGCAAGAGCTACACGGCGGCGGTGGTGCGCACGGCGAATGCCCTCGACCCGACTTTACGCACCCTCCAGGTAGAACTGCAGCTCGACAACGCGGCGCGCGAGGTTTTTCCGGGAGCCTACGCCGAGGTGCACTTCAAAATGGCCGGCGATGCACAATCCCTGCGGCTGCCGGCGAACACCGTGTTGTTCCGCGCAGCCGGATTGCAGGTGGCGACGGTCGACGGGCAGAAGCAGATCAAACTCAAGAGCGTTGTGCAGGGCCGGGATTTCGGCAACACCATCGAGATACTCTCGGGCATAGGCGCCGACGATGTGGTGGTCGTGAATCCCCCGGATTCGCTGACCGATGGAACGACGGTGCGCATCGCGGCTCCGCACACATGAAGCGGGCCACGTCGACAACAGCACTCTTGCTGCTCATCGGCGCCTTGACCGCCTGCTCTTTCGCACCGATCTACAAGGCGCCGCCCTCGAGCGCCCCGCCCGACGAGACATACAAGGAGTCACGCGACTGGAAGATCGCGCAGCCGCTCGACAATCAGAGCCGGGGTGACTGGTGGACGGCGTTCAACGACCCCCAGCTCGATGCTTTCGAGGCCCGGGTGGGCGATGCCAACCAAAACGTCAAGGCCGCCTTCGCGCGCCTGCAGCAGGCACGTGCCGCCACGCGTATCGCTCGCGCGGATCTGTTCCCGACGTTGACCGTGGGAGCCAATCCGACGCGTTCGCGTACCTCCTTGAACGCGCCGCGCTTCCTGCCCGGTGAGGAGGCCACCCTGAACAATTTCAGCTTGGAAGCGGACCTGTCCTACGAGATCGATCTCTGGGGCCGCGTGCGCAATTCGGTGAGCTCCGCAAAAGCCAGTCAGCAGGCGAGCGCCGCGGATCTTGCCACTTTGGACCTGTCCCTGCGCGCGGAACTCGCCACCGACTACTTCAGCCTGCGCGGCCAGGATACCGAACAGGTGCTCCTCGACAGAACCGTCGCGGACTACACCAAATCGCTGGAGCTGACACAGAACCTCTACAAGGGCGGTGGCGCGGCCGCGGCCGACGTGGCCCAGGCCCAGGCACAGCTCGAGACGGCGCGCACGCAGGCATCCGACATCCGGCTGCAGCGGGCGCAGAGCGAACACGCCATCGCCGTGCTGATCGGCGAAAATCCGACCCGCTTTCATGTGCAGCCCAATCCGCTGCCCGCGGAAGTTGTCCCACCCGGCATGGACCCCGGTCTTCCGTCCGCACTGCTCGAACGCCGGCCGGACATCGCCGCCGCCGAACGTCGGGTGGCGGCCGCGAACGCCAATATCGGCGTGGCGCGGGCGGCCTATTTTCCGGTGTTCAGCCTGGACGCAGCCTTCGGCTACGATAGCCTGCAGTCGTCGAACTGGATCACGGCACCGAGCCGCATGTGGTCGGCAGGCCCCGAGGGCGTGCTCACCGTGTTCGACGCAGGACGCCATCGCGCGCAATCAGCCCAGGCACACGCGGTGTTCAACGAACAGGTAGCGGACTACCGCAATGCCGTGCTGGTGGCCTATCAGGAGGTGGAGGACAACCTTGCCGCCCTGCGGCGGCTCGAGGACGAGAGCGTCAGTGAAGCCGCCGCGGTGCGGGCCACCGGCAAGGCACTGCAACAGGCGAACTATCGCTACAAGGCGGGCCTCGTGACCTATCTTGAGGTGGCCAGCAACGAGAACACCAACCTGCAGGCCCAGCTCTCGAACGTCAACATTCAAATCCGGCGCCTGACTGCGAGCGTCCTTCTGGTCAAGGCATTGGGCGGCGGCTGGCAGGCCGAGCGACCGCCCGAGGCGGCCAGCCGTTGAACGCCGCTGCTCCCGTGCACGGGGGCTTTGCCTCTCCCTTGCTGCTGTTCGACCGGAAACCCTAAGCGAATTTTTCCAAACGGCGGCGGACCCTGTATGGTGCAAATACACCAGGATCGAGGAAGGCCGTTGTGAACACCACCGCAATCAATCTGCCGCGATCGGCAGCGCCCGGTTCACTGGAGCGTTGGTACGTGTTGATCGTGACGTGCGTCATCTATGCGATCAACATTGCGGATCGCTATGTGGTTTCGACGGTTCTCGAGCCCATCCGCCTGGAACTGCATCTCACGGACACGGGCGTCGCTTTTCTGTCCGGCATACCGTTGGCGTTGTTCTACGTGA
>CAMQQG010000219.1:0-18524 GCA_947034895.1 Rhytidiadelphus loreus | reverse complement strand
GGCAGTAGAAGTTCGTCGAGCTAAGCCGCAACGCGTCTGGGATGCCGTTCATGCCCTTTTAGAAAAGGGCATTGGGGTTCGGGAAGGGGTTTACTCTTAACCCGCTCTTGTGTGCGCCACTGATTCCCCGAAACTCGCAAGTGATCAACTGCTTTGCCCCATACGATGAGCGGCTTTTCGCTCACCAACCCGCACTGACCTACCTACAGCACTGGGAACCAGTGTGGTTTGCTGACGACCCCAAGGCTCAGGCTCTCGTTGAACGCCGCATGCACTCGATCCGAGTAGGCATTGCCAACAGCACCTGGCTGCTGAGGCACTACTCGGCGGCACGACGCAAAGATTTCTCCCTCGTCTTCCCCGGAGTCGACACTAACACTTTTTCACCGGCGCTCGACCAGAGGACGAGAAGGTCAGCAGGGCCATTACGCATCGTCGCCCTTGGCCGAGAAGAGCCCCTCAAGGGCCTCGCGGATCTGCGTTACGCGGCTGCCGCGCTGGATCGGCCGGTGGAGCTGATCCTCTTCGGCACCAAAGATCGGCGGCGCATTAACGCGCCGGTGCCCGAACAGCATCTGGGCCGGCTGGCGCAGGCCGACCTTGCAGATTTATACAGAGAAGCCGACCTAGTGGTCACGCCGTCCTGGTTCGAGTCCTTTCCGCTGCCTCCGCTTGAAGCCATGTCGTGCGGAGCGACGGTGGTGACCTCCCGGCAAGGCACCGAGGATTACGCAACGGATGGCGAGAACGCCTACGTCTTTGAGGGAGGTGACCGAACGAATCTGGCCAACGCCCTAGCCCGCGCGGCTGCGGCTGCGCCGGGTGCCCGGGCTGAGGGCTGCCCGGGCGACCGCGGAGCGCTTCACGTGGGGGAGAACGGCTATCAGATGCTGCGTCAAGCTCTTGTTGACCGTGATGTTCTTACCTGACGACCTGTCGCTGGTGGCGCTTCTGGAGCTGTGCACTTCATGCCTGACGAGCACCACGGAGTTCAGCGCGCTCACGGACGCCGCTGTCGCCTACACCGCCCGACTTGAGCTGATCATAGAGTCGACGACGGCGTGATGCCTGCGGTCTCTACAGATCAGCTTCGGCAAGGTCACGGGTACGCCGAGCAGGAACTCCGGCGTACAAGCCGTCCGGTTCACAGTCGCTCGCAACAACGGCTCCCGCTGCAATAATGCACCCTGCACCAATGATCACACCCGGCAGAACTTGGACACCCGATCCTAGCCACGCTCCGTCGCCAATGACGATGTCTCCTTTAACGTCAACTCCAGCGCGCTGCGCGCGTGGACCAATCGCATGGGTCGCGGTGCACAAAATCACCCGGGGGCCAATGAATACACGACGACCGATGCGCACCCAAGCCGACTCATTCTCGATATAAATATCATGATTAAGAAAGCTACCTTCTCCGACCGATAAACGCTTGGAGAGAACGCGCAAACCTGGGCGCGTGTGGAACGCAGCAATTTGCCAATCGGGTAAACCGCGTCGATACAAAAACTCCCTCGTGCCGTGCCCAATAAACCAGGATGCGGCCAAAGCCATCGTCAAATGCCACTTGGTAGACTGTGCAGACATAAACTCGGAATGCCCAATCTTTCGTTATTTCGTGTGCGCGGTTATGCCGCGGGTCATGGCATATGGAGAAATAGTTGGGGTTGGGATTTCACCAGAGTGATTGCGTGGTCGGTCTAGTCGGCTGCCGCCACGGTGACCCGGGGCCGAATACCTCAAATTCCAGGAACTGTCAGCGGTCAGCGCCGGATACGAAGGATCGCCAGCATATCCTTTAGCAGGGAGCGCCGGAAAGCGAGCATGCCGGACAGATAGACCACCGTCCCGACAACCACTTGCAAGAGGACGGTGACCGACGACCGCATCGAGAGGCCGACGACCTCCGGGGCCCACCAGACAACAGCTCCCATCGCTGCGGTGATCGAGAGTGTCGTCAAGTTGTCCCGCACCAGGGGCCACGCTCCGATGCCGATGGCCTTCCCGGCCACATGGGCTCCGAGCGGCCATGCGATCAAGGTGCTGATCGCAACTCCGACGGCAACACCGAGGGCGCCCCACGGCAGTCCCAAAAGGACTGCGGGAATCTTCAGTGCCACACCCACTGCGCCCATCACGGCCATGGTTCGGGTTCGGCCCTGGGACTCGTACAGCCACGTTGTCGTCTGCGACAGGGCCATCGGCACCCCCGCCAGGCAGAGCACCTGAATAATCGGCACGGCCGGGCCCCAGCGGTTTCCCCAGAGGAGCACGGTCACACCAGGGGCAGTAGCGGCCAGCCCCACGAGCATGGGCGAGGCAATGGCGCAGATCAGCGTGACCGCTCGTCGATAGCCGCTGCGCACTCGGGCCAGATCGTCCCCGAACGAGGCAAGGGCCGGGAACAGCACCCTTCCGATCGCCCCGCCCACTTGCTGCAAGGGCATGTCCATGAGGTTGTAGGCGCGGTTGTAAAAGCCAAGTGGCTGCTTGCCGAGGTAGCGGCCGATGGCCAGGGTGTCGAGACTGCTGCTGACGTACCAGGTGACGTTCGAGGCCAGAGCCCCGCTGGAGAACGTCCACAGCTTCTTGAGGGAGGTGACCGTCATGAAGCCGGTCGGTCGCCACGGCAGGATGACCCAAAGGATCACGGTGACCGTCAGCACTCCCAGTGGAGGCCCGATGACCAGGGAGGACGGCACGGGATGGGTGACGACGGCGATGACAGTGATCGCGTTGCTGACGAGTGCGCCGACCACCTCAGCGGCGACCAAGGCACGCATCCTCATGCTCCGGGTGAGAAGGGCGAACTGCACGGCCCCCACGCCGACCAGGAATGACAGACCGCCAAGAGGAGTGAGATAGACCAAGCGGCTGTCATGAAAGAAGCCCGCGACGAGGGGGCCGGCGGCGGCCAGACACGCTAGGAAAAAGACCCCGCCGAGTGCGTTCAACCAGAAACCGGTGTTCAGGTCATCTTGGGTGAGCTCGCGCTGCTGGATCAATGCACCTGGGACGCCGAGATCGAAGAAGATCACCGTGAAGCCGGTGATCAGGTACACGATCGCCAGAAGGCCAAGATCGGAGGGAGCCAACACACGCGCCACGACGAGGCTCGAAGCGAATTGGAGCACTTGGGCCGCGACCCGTCCGCTAGCCACCCACATGACTCCGCGCGCCACACTGCTGCCCGACATGTCTGCCTGCGGTCGGGGCTTCTCCAACCGGGCCTCCGTGGCCATTAGTGGAGCCCTCCCGGGTACCGTCGGCCGGCGATCATGGCGGCACCTCCTGGACTGTGGCGTGCGCAGGGCCGCCGGGGCGTTCGCCCGTACGACACGCTAACCACGCCGGCAGGTCCCCCGGGGGCGTTCCGGCCAATCGCCGGACGCCAGCCGACCTCGTGCAATGGGCATGCAACGTCGGTGACCTCCCCTACTACGGTGAATCCATGACCACAGGCCCAGCGCCGACGCTGCGGTTACACCTCATGAGGCTGGAGCACCTCGCCGTCACCACCATCGCCCTCCTCCAGGCCGCCGGGATCGACACCCTCCTGCTCAAAGGCCCGGTGACCAGCGCCTGGCTCTACGGCGGCCCCGAGGCGCGGTCCTACCGCGACATCGACATCCTGGTCCGGCCCGCTCAGGCCGCCGCAGCACGCCGGGCTCTGAGCGATGCCGGTTACACCGATCTGCACGCGGCGATGCTCGCCGTCCACCGACCGACCCACGAGCGCACCTGGACCAAGGACGGCCAGCTCCTCGATGTCCACACTCGCCTTGCCGGAGTCCCGGCGGCGTCGGCGGCCCGGGCGTTCGACCTGCTGTGGGCGGGACGGGAGCCATTCGCCCTGCAGGGGGCGACGGTCAGCGCCTTGGCACCCGCGGCGCGCGCCGTGCACCTCGCGCTGCACTCCGCGCAGTCCCGCGAGGACAGCCGGGCGCGCCGCGACCTTGAGCTCGGCCTCGCGCAGCTGAGCGAGCCGCTCTGGCGTGAGGCCCTCGCCCTCGCCGAGCAGATGGGATGCGCCTCGGCCATGACGCAGGGTCTGCGTTCGGTGCGCGGCGGCGTGGCGGTTGCCGACGCGCTGGGCGCAAGGACGCCACCCACCGTCGATGTGCTCCTGAAGGCGCGCAGCGCCTCGATGGAGGCGCAGAACCTGTGGGACGCGCTGAGCGCGCACCCCCGGCATCTGATCCCCGCCTCGCTGCTGCGCCTGCTGGTCTCCCGCCCCACCGAACCGGTCCCGACCAGGACTTCTATCTCCGCCATCGGTCGGTCGATGATTGGGGTTGGCGAGGTCGTCCACGCGGCGCGACTGGCGCAGATAAGCCGAAGTCACCGTGTGGACAGCACTCAGCCTCTACCCTCAGATATCGCGGGTACCCGACCGGGGAACTCGGACACATCAGACAAATCGGAGGAAGCATGACTAAGCGCGCATTCACCGCCCCGTCGATGACGGAGCTCGGCTCCGTCGCCACCCTGACCCTCGGCGGCGCAGAGGGCAGCCACCTGGACGGCAGCTTCACCAACACGCCGCGCGGCCAGCTCACCTTCAGCTGACCCGACCACTGTGCTGACTCGGCGGGATGTCGCCGCGGGGTATCCGCTCCCCGCGACGACATCCTGCCGCTCGGCTGCTGTTCGTTCTTTCTTGCCGTCGACGACGACGACCCACCCAGGAAGCCGCGCCCTCGCCGCGCTCCTGGACGATCTGACGGCCCTGGCCCGCACCGGCCGCCCCCTGAGCGTCTCGTTCTCGGGAGGCCGCGATTCCAGCCTGGTCCTCGCCGCTGCGACCGCCGTGGCCCGCACCGAGGGCACCGCCCTGCCGATCCCGATCACCCAGGTCTGGCCGCACCGCGCCGAGCTGGACGAGAGCCGATGGCAAGAATTGATCGTCACCCACCTGAACCTCCCGGACTGGCAGCGGGTCGACATGGGCGATGACGCCGACCTGCTCGGCGAGGTCGCCCAGACCGGCCTGCGTGACATGGGCCTGACCTGGCCCCCCACGATCCACGGCAAGCAGCGCCTCTGGCGCGCTGCGGCGGGTACGCACCTGCTCACCGGGGAGGGCGGCGACCAGGTCTTCGGGCCCACCCGCATCCGCGCGCTGCACCACTGGCGCCAGGCGCTGCGCGCACCCCGATCGTGGGTGCGACCCACCGCCCAAGCGCTGGCACCTACCCCGCTCCTACGGCTTCGCGCCCTGGCTCGCCCCGCCCAGCACCGTTCCTGGCTACGACCGGCCTTCGCCGAGCAGGTGGACCACGCCTGGCGGCGCCACGATGCCACCGAGCCGTGGTCAGCCGCACGAGCGATCGGGTGGATGGCAGACGACCGAGGGGTCACGATGGGCCTGGCCACGCTGGCCGAGCACGCGCAGCGCCATGAGGTGCACCTGCACCACCCGCTCCTCGCGCCGCCGTTCCTGGATGCGCTGGCCGCGGACGCCGGTCTGCTCGGCTGGCCGGACCGCACCCGGGCGATGGCCGCGGTTGCCGGTGATCTCGTCCCCCCCGCGCTGACCGCCCGCACCGACAAGATCGACTTCGTCACGACCATCTGGGGCGAGGCCACCATGAGCAGGCTCGCCCGCTGGGACGGCGCCAGCGGCATCGACGCCAACCTCGTCGACGCAGACGCCCTGCGCGCGGAGTGGGCGAAGCCGACCCCGCACCCCGCCACCGCGATGCTCGCGCAGGCGGCGTGGCTCGCCCAAGAAGGCCTTGACCTGCGCGTTCCCGACGTGCAGCGGCATGCACCCGAGACGGCCACGGAGGTGAACGACCATGCGGCAGCGCGTTGAGGGGCTGGTCGCGACCGGCCAGGCGCTTGCACACCTGGCGGTCATCGAGGCGGGCATCCGCAAACCGCTGCCCGCCCTGTGCGAGCGCCTCGACGTCGCCCTGGTGCTGCACGGGCCCGCCGGGGTTCCCGGGACGCCGCGCCTGTCGCCGCGTCAGCACCTGCGCGTCCGCGCCGCCGAACGTGCCCTGCGGTGGTGGCCGATGCCGGACACCTGCCTGCGGCGCAGCCTGCTGATCGCCGTCATGCTGCGGGAACTGCGGCCCGTGATGCGCCTGGGCTGGCGGGTCGAGCCGGCGCCGGCCGTGGCCCACGCCTGGCTGGAGGTCGATGGCGCCAGCCTCGACCGCGACATGCGGGGCATCGAACCCCTGCAGAAGGAGAACGAACCGGCATGAGCCTGGTGCACGTACACGGAATGGTCGTGGAGGCATCCGCACCGATCGCCGAGCGCGGTGCGGCCCCGGGCCAGCGAGCCGACCTCGTCGTCGTCGCCGGAGCCCCCCGCGACGTCCCGATGACCGTGCCCGCCGGTGAGGTCGTGGCCGTGGTGGAGACCCCCGCCGGGCTGGCCCACGCGATCGTGCGCCACGAGCGCGGCTACCTGCTGCGCGTCGGGGGGGCAGCAGAGATCGAGCTCGACGCCGACCTGACCCGGGCCACGACCCACTGCGACCCCTCCTTCGACGAGGGGATCCTCGACGTCCTGGTCGCCGGGTTCCTGCTCGCCACCGTGCTCCAGCTGCGCGGGCGCCTCGTGCTGCACGCCAGCGCGGTCGAGGTCGACGGAGCGGCGTATGCGCTGGTCGGGCCCAGTGGCCGGGGCAAGAGCACCCTGGCGACGCTGCTGTGCTCGGCCGGTGCGCTGCTCGTGGCCGACGACGTTCTGCGCATCGACCAGGCTGCGTCGGCTGTGACGGGTACCTACTGCACGCGGCTGGGAGCGACGTCGACCCGGCTGCGCCCCAAAGCCGCCGAGCTGGCCGGCGCGGGGGGCTCCGCGACGGCGGACGGCCGGACCGCAGCGGCGCTGGCGATGTCCACGACCGACCGCCTGCCCCTGGCCGGAGTGCTGCTCCCCCACCCTGACCGTGAGATCTCTGCGGTGACGTTGGAGCCGGTCACGGGCACGGCGGCGCTCGTGGCGCTGCTGTCTGCCCCCCGCATCCTCGGGTGGCGCGAGCCGGCGTCGCTGGCCCAGCAGCTCCAGCAGCTCGGAGACCTGGCCACGGCGGTGCCGGTCCATCGCGTCCGCGTGCCGTGGGGGCCGCCGTTCGCCGACGACCTGGGTTCACAGGTGCTGGCGGCCCTGGGCGTCCTCGCGATGGCGTAGGGAGGAAGCGCTCAGAGCGCCGTGGTCTGCGCGTACCCGGTCGCCTGCATCCGCCACAGGTCGGCGTACACACCGTCGACGTCCACGAGGTCCTCGTGCGTGCCCCGCTGGTGGATGCGGCCGTCGCGCATGACCACCACCTCGTCTGCCGTGCGCGCCGAGGCGAGGCGGTGGGTGATGAGCAGCACCGTCCGCCCGGCGAGCACCGTGCGGACGTCGGCGAACAGCTCCGCCTCGGCCCGCGGGTCGAGTGACGCGGTCGGTTCGTCGAGCACCACCAGGGGCGCCTGGCGGTAGTGCGCGCGGGCCAGCGCGAGGCGCTGCCACTGGCCGACGCTGAGATCGTGGCCGCCGAACTCCGCGCCCAGGGGGGTCGAGGCGCCGTCGGGCAGGCGGTCCAGGACGTCGCCGAGGCCCGCGGCCGAGACCGCCTGCTGCAGCCGCGCGGGGTCGTCACCCGCCGAGAGGTCACCGACGGTGATGTTCTGCTCGGCGGTGAAGGCGTAGCGGGCGAAGTCCTGGAACAGCACCGCCACCGACGAACGCAGGGCCGGGCGCTGGTCGTCGGTGACCACGTCGCCGTCCCAGCGGACCGTCCCGGCGCTCGGGGTGTACAGCTGCGCCACGACCTTGGCCAGCGTGGTCTTGCCTGAGCCGTTCTCCCCGACGAGGGCGATGACCCGGCCGGCCGGCAGATCGAGGTCGACATCGGCCAGCGCGGGCCGGTTCGAGCCCGGGTAGGTGAACCAGACACCGCGCAGCTGCACAGACGACTGCGTGGGCGAGGGCAGCCGCACCACGTGGCTGCCATCGGCCACGGGGCGCTCAGGCTCCAGGGTGCTGGCCTGCACGAAAGCCTGGAGGTCGTCGAGGAACAGCCCGGCCTGGTACAGCTGGCCCGCGCCGCTGGCCGTGGACACCGCGCGGCTGGCGAGCAGGCGCAGCGCAAGGGCAGCGCCCGCAGCGTGGGCGAGGTCGACCGAACCACCGCGCACCAGCAGCACAAGCACCAGCAGGGTGGCCACGGTGAGCAGCGCCGTCAGCACGGCCCCCAGGCTTTCCAGCCGGGCCTGGGCGCGCAGGTGGCGGCGCATCGCGGTCAGGTAGCCGTCGAGGGCGTCGTCATGACGCTGTGTGAGCCACTCGCCGAGGCCGAAGCTGCGGACCTCCTTGGCGGGCGCGCGGCCGGTGAGCAGATCGGCGAGGTAGATGCGGCGGCGGTAGGCCGGCCCCTGGGCGTGCGCGAAGGCGAACTCCCGCTTGCCGAGCACCCGGGTGGTCACCAACGTGGGCAGGCCCGCCACCAGGGCGAGCAGCGGCAGCGACCAGTTGATCGTGAACAGGTAGCCGACCAGCGCGGCCAGCGTGAGGCAGCCACCGACCAGGCGCGCCAGCGACGAGGCGATCGTCGTCGGCTGGGACAGGCCGTGCTCACGCACGCGGTGCAGGGCGTCGGCGAAGTCGGGGGTGTCGTAGGCGACCAGCGGCACCCGCGAGGAGACCTTCAGGATCCGCGCCCAGGTGTGACGCGAGACCTCCTCGCCGAGCAACCGCTCACTGCGCGGGGTCGCGGCGGTCGCCACGCTGCCGAGCAGGGTCACCACCGCCAGGGCCACCAGCGGCAGGGCGAGGTCGTGCAGCGGGCCGGCGGTGCGGACGACGCGCAGGACGCCCGCAACCAGCGTGGCGGCGGCGACCACCTGGGCCGTCGCGAGCACCGACCCGAGGACCTCCAGCGCCAGCACCACCACCGCGCGCCGGGGCGCCGCGGCGACGACGAGCTTCAGGGCGGCCAGGGGCGGGGAGGTCACGGCGTGGAGCTCAGGTACCCGCGCTCGGAGAGCTGGGCCAGGAAGGCCTCGACCGCCGCGGTGGCCGTCGCCTCGTCGACCTCGAACTCCTGGCGCAGCGCGGCGGTCAGGCCGGAGTCGTCCGCCCCGACCACCAGGAGGTCCCACAGGACGGTCGCGGTGTCGTTCAGCGCCAGGTACTCCGAGCGCCCGAGGTCGAGGACCACGCCCTCCTCCCCCGTGCGCCGCCAGGCCAGCTGATCCATCGCGATCCGGTGCATGCCCTCATCGTGCGCGAACCGACACGCCGAGGTGGGCGAAATGCGCCAAACCGCCCAGGGAGCGAGCCGTCAGTGACGGCCGTAGTCGGCGGCGACGACCTGGAGGCGAGACCACGGGAAGTTCGCCATGACGTTGTAGTTGGGCGTCGAACCGAGGATGGCCGTCCACGGGTCGGTACCGGTGACCGCCTGGGTCGCCTGGCCACTCTCGGTCCGCACCGCCACCGCTCCTGCCTTGTCGGTCACGATGAACCCGTAGGTCTGCGCGGCACGGGCGATCGCCGCGGCGATCGGCGTCAGGTTGAGCGAGGCGACGTTGACCGTGGGGTCCAGGCGCAGGCGGGATCCCTCAGGGATCGCGTTCGGGGTGGTGGTGTTCCCGTCGCTGCGGGTCGCCGGCCAGCGGAAGGTGTTCCAGCTCGCCGGGTTGGGGATCGCGAGGTCGATCGCGTGGTTGATCGTCAGCGATCGGGCGTCGGCAAGGGTGATCATGCCGCCGGTCTGGGCGAGCCCCGAAGCCGTCGCCCCGAAGGGGCTGGTGAAGGCACCGGTCGAGGTCGAGACGTTGTCGATCCGGCCGCCCCAGCAGGCCGTCCACTGATTGCTGGAGTTCTTGTGGAACTCCCACAGCTCCCAGAGCTGATCGGTGGAGGGCGAGTACACCGAGTACGTCGCGTCCCCGCCGTTGGCCGCGACGGCGTTCGCCGGGATCGGGACCTGCGTGAACTGCCCGCCCGGGCCGGTGAGGCCCGCGGGGGTGTAGCCCTTGCCCTGGCAGTCGCTGAACAGGACGTCGACCCTCGGGGTGGAAGCTGTCGCGACGTAGTAGCTGGTGTTGTAGTCCCAGACGTTGAAGGCGGCGACGCCGTTGTAACGGTCGACGACGGTGTTGGTCAGGGTCGGGATCATCGCGGCGGAGTTCGGGTCGAGCGGGGCGCTGGCCACGCTCATCCGCCACACGCTCGCCGATGACGTGAAGGGGTAGCTCACCGACACCGTCGAGCTGGACGAACTGGACGTCGTGGGGGTCGGCGTGGCGGTGACGCTCGGGGTCGATGTCGGGGAGGACGTCAACGGGGGGGTCGACAAGGTCGTCGAGCCGCCCGTCGTCCCGCCTACCGAACCACCGGCTGACGCGCTCGGGCTGACCGTCGCGGTCGGCCCCGGGGTCGGGCTCGGGGTGGAGGTGGGCACCACGAGGCCCGAGAGGCTGGAGGCCGGCTTCTTGGTCGGCGCCGCAGTTCCGTCGCGCCGGGTCGCACCGGTCAGGCTCTGCCACACCGCACCCGGGCCGCTGGCGGCCACCGCAGCGGGCAGCCCGGCCGTCACGGCGACGGTCGAGACGGTGACCAGAGGGACCAGCAGGACCATGCTGCGCGTCACCCAGCGTCGCCGGGTCGGGGACGGTCGTCGTGTCGAGGACGCCATCGGTCCACCTCCGGGTATCGGGGCCACACGGACCCCGCGACTCACGGAACGCCTTGCGCGCCCTCGGAGCAGGTATCGGCACCTTTTGCAGCATTCCCCCACGCGAACGGACCCGAACATCTAGCTTGAGTAATGAATCACTCACACGGTGCAACGATGCGTCGTTGACCGAACCGTCAGGCTTCAGGAGACTCGATGGCAACGGTAACGACCGAGCACGCGTCGCCGAGCTTCTCTGTGGTGATCCCCGCGCACGGGGCAGCCACCCTGAGCCGGTGCCTGCAGTCCTTCGTCCCCGGGCTCCGCGACGGCGAGGCCGAGGTCGTCGTCGTCGCCTACGGGCCCCTCGACGCGAGCGCCACCGCCGCCGCCGGCCACGCGGGAGTCCGGGTGATCGAGCTCGACGGCGGGACCCGGTCCAGCGCCATGAACATCGGAGACGCCGCGGCCCACACCTTTCCGCGGCTGTATGTCGACCCGACCGCCGAGGTCAGCGTGGAGGACCTCCGGCTGCTCGCCGAGTCCTTGAGCGCACCCGGGCGCAGTGTCGCGGTGCCCCACGAGTAGGGCAGCGGCCCCGGCGTGTACGGGCTGTCCGCGGCCGCCCGGGCCCGCTTCACGGACTTCCCCGACGACACCGACGACCGCCAGTTCATCGACACGCTGTTCCCCAGCGCACAGCGCTCACCCGAGGCGGCAGCGCCGGCGCACGTCAGGGTCGACGGCGTCGCGTTCGACCGCGTCACCGAGACCGAGGTGATCGAGCGGGTGCTCAGTGACCTCACGCATCGTCGCGGCGGCCTCCTGCTGACCCCGAACATCGACATCCTGCGCCAGCTGCGGCGCCCCCAGCACGCCGACCTCGCCCACCGCGCGCGCCTGGTCGTCGCTGACGGCGCCCCGATCGTCTGGGCCAGCCGGGTGCTCGGCACCCCCCTGCCCGAACGCGTCACCGGCGCCTCGCTGATCTGGTCACTGTCCGGGGCCGCAGCCTCTGCCGGTCACCGGGTGATGCTCGTCGGCGGTGACGAAGGCGTCGCCGAGCGCGCCGCGGCCCGCCTGCAGGACCACTACCCCGCCCTGCGACGGGTGCCGTGGCACTTCCCGCCGTTCGGGTTCGACGTCGACGAGGGCGGCCTGGCCGAGGTGATCCGCGCGATCGCCGCCGAGAAGGCGGACATCGTCTTCCTCGGGCTGGGTTTCCCGCGTCAGGAGCGCCTGGCGTTGCGGTTGCAGCAGGAGTTCCCCGGCACATGGTTCGTCGGGTGCGGCGGCAGCATCACGATGCTCGCCGGCGACCGCTCGCGCGCCCCGCAGTGGATGCAGGCGGCGGGCCTGGAGTGGTTCCACCGGCTGGTCCAGGAACCCCGGCGCCTGTTCCGCCGCTACCTCGTGGACGACGTCCCGTTCGCCCTGGCCATGCTCACCCGCGCGGCCCTGGAGCAGGTCACCCACCGCCACGACCGGCTCGCGACGGCCGTGCCGGTCAGCATCGACCTCATCGGCACCGAGCACGTCAATGCCGAGCAGGTCACGGTGGCGATCCCGACTCAGCGGCCGTCCGCGCCCGTCGTCGACCTGCGCGGTGACCAGGCAGCGGTGACCAGGCGCAGTCGCTGAGCGTGCGGCGCAGGCGTCAGGACTCGGCGTCACCCAACGCCTGGTACAGCGCGCCGAGCTCCGTGACCAGGTCGGCGCCGCCGAGCAGCGCCGGGGGCACTGGGAGCTGGCGCAGCAGCAGGTCCACCGGCAGCGGCGGGTGGGTCGGCAGCGCCGGCAGGTGCGGCGCCGAGGCCCAGTCGACCGTGGCAGCCTGCGGCGCTACCGGCCGGTCGGCCACGGCAGCCAGCGCCCTCAGCGCCCCGACCGCCTCATCGCCGACAGTCTGGGCGCCACCAGCGCTCGGCGAGGCGACCTGCCCACCGCCATCCGCACCACCATCCCCCGGGGCGCCCTCGTCCTCCCCCGCCTGCGCGCGCAACGCCGCCAGACGCTGCAGGAGCCGCTGGCGAGGGCGACCCCGCCAGTGCAGGATCTCGAACGGGTCGTCGTCGAAGCGCTCGGCGAGCAGGTAGAACGTCGCCGCGATGTGCTTGCACGGCACCTCGAAATCCGGGCAGCTGCAGCTCATCGACAGGTCCGCGGCGGCCCTCGGGAAGAGTGGCGCACCGGCGGCCGCGAAGACGTCCTCCAGGTCGGTGGGCATCTGCCCCGACAGCAGCAGCGCACTGTGCACGGCCGCCTCCGTGAGGGCCACCTCGACCTTGGCCCACACCAGCTCCGAGAACGGCGCGAGCCCGATGCGCACCTGGTAGGGCGTGCGCCGGGACCCCTGCACGGACGCCGTGACCCGGCCCGGCGCGACCTCCAGGGAGATCACCTGACCCTTGCGGGCGTACGCCCGGCCGCGCGTGAGCCGGGTGCCGAGCGCGAAGGACTCCAGGACCTCCACGAACCGCCGCGACCACCACAGCTCCCCGATTGCCCCGCGCGCGCTGCGGGCTACGAGCCCGCCGTCCACCGCACGCGGCTTGCTGGGCAGGAACTCGCTCCAGCTGTTCACGCCGCCACCGCCCCGGGCTCCAGGGCGAACAGCTCACGCAGCTGGGCCGTGGACAGCTCGCTCAACGACGCCTCACCGGAGCCGACGACGGAGGCCGCCAGCCCGCGCTTGTCGCGGATCATCGCGGCGATCTTCTCCTCCAGCGTGCCGGCGCAGACGAGCTTGCGCACCTGCACCTGCTTGGTCTGGCCGATGCGGAACGCCCGGTCGGTCGCCTGGTCCTCGACCGCAGGGTTCCACCACCGGTCGACGTGGATGACGTGGTTGGCCGCGGTCAACGTCAACCCCGTGCCTCCGGCTTTCAGCGAGAGGACGAACAGCGGCGGCCCGTCGTCGCTCTGGAACCGCGCGACCATGGCGTCGCGCTGGGCGCGGCTGAGACCGCCGTGCAGGTAGGCGACCTCGCGGCCGGTGCGCGAGGCGAGGTGGGCGCGCAGCATGTGGCCGAACTCGGCGTACTGGGTGAACAGCAGCGCCTTCTCCCCTGCCGCCAGGACCTCTTCGAGGATCTCCTCGCAACGCTCCAGTTTGCCCGAGCGGCCGGCCAGGCGGCTGCCGTCGGCGAGGAACTGCGCCGGGTGGTTGCACACCTGCTTGAGCTTGGTCATCGTCGAGAGCACGACCCCCTGGCGCTGGATGCCGCCGATGGCCTCCTCACCCTCACCGTCGCCGCCCTCCAGCTTGGCGACCATGTCGGCCACCACGGACTGGTAGAGCCCGGCCTGCTCACGCGTGAGGGAGCACACGACCTCCATCTCCAGCTTCGCGGGCAGGTCGGTGATGACCGAGGTGTCAGTCTTGACCCGGCGCAGGACGAACGGCTGCGTCAGCGACCTCAGGCGCGTGGCAGCCTCGGCGTCGCCGTAGCGCTCCACCGGGGTGGCGAAGTCGTCCTTGAACTGCTTCGGCGTGCCCAGCAGGCGCGGGTTGGCGAACTCCATGAGCGACCACAGGTCAGCCAGCCGGTTCTCCACCGGCGTGCCCGTGACCGCGATCCGGTGCGGCGCCGGGATGGAGCGGACCGCGACGGCGGCCTTGGTGGCGGCGTTCTTGACCGCCTGCGCCTCGTCGAGCACGATCCGACGCCAGTCCAGGGCCCGCAGGTCCTCCACATCGCGGGCCAGGAGTGCGTAGGTGGTGACGACGATGTCGCTGGCAGCCACCGCCTTGCCGAACGCTGCGCCCCGGGGGCGCTCGCTGCCGTGGTGGATGTGCACCCGCAGCTGCGGCGCGAACCGCGCGGCCTCGCGCTGCCAGTTGCCGACCAGCGAGGTCGGGCACACGAGCAGCGTGGGGGCGGACGTCTGGCCCTGGACGGCGGAGTCGGTCTGGTCTGCGTAGTCACCGCAGATCAGCGCGAGCAGCTGCACCGTCTTGCCCAGCCCCATGTCGTCGGCCAGGACCACGCCGGTGCCCACCGCCTCGTGGAAGGACAACCACGCCAGTCCCCGTTCCTGGTAAGGCCGCAGCGTCCCGACGAAGCCCGCCGGCGCCGGCACGGGCGTCAGGCGCCGGTCCGCCGAGCCCGAGAGCAGGTCGCCCAGCCAGCCGTCGGCGCTGATCCCCAGCACGGGCAGGCCACCGGGGCCCTCGTCGGCACCGGAGCCCACCCGCAGGGCCTCGACCAGACCCAGGCGCGGGTGCGCACCGGTCTGGCGGGCGAGGAACGAGCGCGCCCGCCGCAGCCGCTCGGTGTCCACCTGCATCCACTGCCCGCGCACCTGCACGAGGGGCTGCTGGGCACGGACGAGGTCCTCGACCTCGGCGTCGGTGAGCACCTGGTCGCCGACCGCGAGGTCCCACTGGAAGTCGACCAGCCCCTCGCGGCCGATGGACGCCTCGGTCGTGACCTTGCCCGGTTGCGGGTGGCGTGGAGGCATGCAATCGGGCACCCAACCGCGCGGACGGGCTCGTCCCACCACCCGGGGACGACGACCCCGAAACCCGCCCCGAGCAGCACCGGAGCGGTCTCGGTGAGGAAGGCGTGGGGCACCGGTCGTCGTCAGCTCCAGGTGCGAGGGGCGCGCGGTACGCAGTGCGGTGTCCAGCGCCGGCAGCAGCCGCACGGCGCGGCCGAGCTCACCGAGCAGCACCTCCTGCGGATCTCCCGGGTAGGCGGACAGCGCCTTCGGCCGTCCGCGCCAGACCGAGGGTGGCGTCCACGACGAGGCTGGGTTCCTCGGCCGGCTGGAGCGCGAAGTCCAGGCGCCATGAGACAGCCTCCACGGCCAGTTCAGGCAGCTCAGGTGGCGGGGCATCCTTGCCCTCGGGCCCTGCATCGGGCACTGTCGCGGGCTCCACCAGCCGGAAGACCCCCCGCAGGGAGCGCGTCGCGACGGCGTCCTGCTGCCACGCCTCCAGGGCTCGGCGCAGCGCCTCGACCTGGGCGGCGTCGCCGGAAAGGTGCGGCTCGTCCCGCGCAGCGCGCTGCGCCAGGTGGCGTGGCTGCGCCGACGCGCCGCGGTGCCTGCGTTTCCCGCCCTGCCCACGCTGACGCGCACGGCGGCGTCGACCAGGGCGTCACAGGCCGCGGCGAGTTGCGCCCCCGGCACGGCCGGCGCCGCAGCGGCCAGGGCGCGCAGCCAGTCGGCGTCAACCCCGGTGACCACCGGGCGCCACAGTGCCAGGCCGACGCCCGGCGCCGCGGAGACGACGACCGGGAGCACCCGGCCGCGCCCGACGAGATCGATCGCGAACGCGGCCACCGCCTGCCAGACCCGCAGGTCGTCGCCGATGACGACGTCGCCCGGCAATTGCCCCGGGAGCCCCAGGAGCGCCAGGGCGGCATCGGCCGGCAGGTCGAGCACCGGTACACGCCACATGCTGGCCGTCTGCTCGGCGTCGTCCTCGCTCGCCAGGCCTAGCTGCGGCGAGGGCAGCGGACCGCGGCCCCGGGTCGCCAGGGTGAGCTCGGCCTGCTCCGACGCACCAGCCTCCACCCCCGAGGGCCTGCGCCAGCTCTGCGGCGGGTACGGCGAAGGGGTGGGTACGCACCCGCGGCGCGCGCCCGGGCTTGCGCGGTGGCTCACGCGGCAGGTCAGGGCTCTCGGCCCAGACCCGCAGGCGATCGAGGGCACGCAGGCCGTCCGGATGCGGATGCCAGCTTCCGTGGACGACCATCACGACGGTCTTCTTACTACAGCAGCGTGCCGATTCCCGAACCCGCGCTCCTGCTGATCCCCGCCCCACGCCCGGTGGGGGTCAGACCACGGCGTCAGCAGGGTCAGCCAGGTCGGTGAGCGTCGTGATGGGCTCGGGGCGCTCGCAGGTGGTGCCCACCACGACGGACGTGTGGGAATCGGCCCGCTGCCTGCACCGATTCCATGACGTCCAGCACGTGCAGCGCCACCTGCCCGCTCGCCCGGTGCGGGCCGGCCGGCGGTCAGGGCGAGCGCGAGGTCGGCGACGCCGTGGCCACGTCCGGCGGCCACGTACCCCCGCGCTGGCGGGCACCGGGGTCCACTCCTGGAACTCTTCGGTGAAGAGCGAGACCTCGCCGCCGAAGGTGTTCGGGTCGGGCACGGACAGCGAGCCTGCGTCCCCGTACACCTCCAGGCGCGGCAGCTGCCCGGCCCAGGTGTCGAAGCTCATGATCAGCGTGGTCAGCGCCCCGCTCGCGTGCTCCAGGATGCCGGTGATGTGGGTGTCGATCGCCACATCGAAGGAGCGTGCCGGCCTTCGGGCCCTCGCTGACCGTGCGCCGGGCCTTGGGGCGCGAGGACGCCCCCACGACCCGGACCACCGGGGCCGAGCAGGTGGACGAGCGACGTCAGGTAGTAGGGGCCCATGTCGAGCAGCGGGCCGCCGCCCCGCTGGTAGTAGAACGCCGGGTCCGGGTGCCAGCGCTCGTGCCCGGGGGTCACCATGAACGCGGTCGCGGCATGCGGGACGCCGATCGCCCCGGCGTCCACCGCGGCGCGCGCGGTCTGGATGCCGGTGCCCAGCACGGTGTCGGGGGCGCATCCCACGCGCAGCCCGGCGGCAGCGGCCGCCTCGACCACCGCGAGGCCCTCGGCGGTGCTGGCGGCGAGCGGCTTCTCGCCGTAGACGTGCTTGCCGGCCGCGAGCGCCGCGAGCGCGACCTGCGCGTGCGCGGCGGGGATGGTGAGGTTCAGCACGACGTCGACGTCGTCGGCGGCGAGCAGGTCGGCCAGGGGCAGCGCCCGGGCGCCGGGGTGGGCCGCGGCAAGGGCGCTGGCGCGGTCGGCGGCCAGGTCGCTGACCGCGGTGACGCTGACCTGCGGCAGGCGGGCGAACGTCTGGCTGTACTGGCCGCTGATCTTCCCGGCGCCGACGATGCCGACCCTCAACGTGTTGCCCACAGCAGTCCTCTCTCGATGATCGTGCGCACGCTGGGTTCGCTCAGGACCTCCACGGTGTGCCCCGGCGTGGCCACGAACACCTTCCCGCGGCCCCACTGGCGGGTCCACACCGCCGGTGAGGTGACCGGGCGCGTCCACTCGTCCCACTCCCGCACGGCCTGGGTGGTGGTGGCCAGAACGTCGACGTAGTCATCCGACAGCACCCAGTACTGCTCGGTGACCAGATCGAAGTCCGCGCAGGCCGGTGGTGATCGGGTGGTCGTGGTCGGTGATGACGACGCGGTGGGGCACGTAGTTGTCGGACGGCTCGCCGATGCGCTCGTCCGGATGCTTGCCGGGGTGGCAGGCGAAGAGGCCGCCGACGAGCTGCTGGTAGTCGGAGGCGTTGCGGTAGGAGTCGGCGATGCCGCCGTGCCAGCCGGCCCAGCCCCGTGCCGGCCGCGACGGCGGCGCGCAGGCCGGCGGCCTGCTCCCCGGTGATCGTGTTCATGGTGTTGCACTGCAGCACCAGGTCGAGCCCGGCCATCAGCTCGGCGTCGGCGTAGGGCACCGGTCCGGCTTCACCGTCGATGTCGTGGACGTCGACGGTGAAGCCGTTCTCGCGCAGGAACGGGAGGAACAGCTCGGTGGTCGCGACGGGCTGGTGGCCGGGCCAGCCGCCGCGGACGACGAGCGCGCGGCGGGTCACTCGCCCGCTCCGGTGGAGAACGCCGCGTCGAACGCCGCTGCCGGCGGGTCGAACACGTGGGACCGGACGAACGCCAGCGCCTCGGGAGCGCCGACGAGGCGGTCCATCCCGGCGTCCTCCCACTCCACCGACAGCGGGCCGGTGTAGCCGATGGTGGTGAGCATCCGGAAGCAGTCTTCCCACGGCACGTCACCGTGGCCGACGGACACGAAGTCCCAGCCCGCGCCGCGGGTCGGCCCAGGGCAGGTGGGAGCCCAGGCGGCCGTTGCGGCCGTTGGTCGTGCGGCGCTTGGAGTCCTTGC